>JAODAL010086120.1:0-10358 GCA_025379985.1 Phyllomedusa bahiana
ATCCCCCTCGGGGAGACGCCATTTTGGTGGCACATGGAAAGACTCCATTACAGAGCACAGATGTTTTTGCAGACCCCCAGATGACCCACAGGCACTCAGGAGAGCAGAACTATGATCTGGGTGGCATAAGCCTGCTTTCCTTGCTGCCTGTCAAAAGTGATCTCACTGGCCTGGCACAGGATCTTCAAACCGCCTCGTGACAGAACCTGCAGTCAGTAAAATCCGATTTCACATCCATACAAAACAGAGTCCAAAACTCAGAGCAGTTCCAGACCTTTGTTTCACCAAAATATGATAAATCAAATGGACGATTTTGAGAATAGAAATAGAAGAAACAATAAACGTATAAGAGGTTTGTCAGAATCTGTTAAGGCGCAAGATTTGCCATTAACTCTCACAAAATTTTTTAACTCTCCCTTTTGGAAACAAGAGGATGACTATATAGAAATTGACAGAGGCCATCAAACCGTAAGGTTGCGAAGCCAAGACGAATCACGCCCAAGGGCATAGTTTGCTATATCCATTATTTTTCAGTAAAATAATCTATTATGAAGAAAGCCAGATTTTCGACATGTGAAGGTACAAAAATATCAATTTTTCCAGATCTATCCAGGTGCAAACTGCGACTAAGAGCAGCGCTCAAGCCACTCTTAACAATTCTACAACCTCATCATATGCCTTATAGATGAGGGTTCCCCTTCTCCCTACAGGTGCGCTTCACACGCCTTTGCCTGCCTTTCTACATGAGGTGGATCTGCCACAGGGGACCCTCCCAGATTGGGAATCCCTGTTTGTTATGTTGCCTCTAACTCGTTCTTCAGACCAGGTCCTCTGTTCAAAAAGCTAGAGCCCAGTGGAACTGCAAAGCCACAGAGAATTCACAAAAATCCTAGAGGAGTTTCGCATATGGAAGAATCAGGGGGTACTCCATAGAGAGGACTGATGTTCCACACAATAGTGAGAGGTCACATGCTTTTTTCTCTCTGGTCTTTCGTTGTTTATACAGCCAATTGGTTATAACACCGTGTTTTTCCAAAAATAAGACAGTGTCTTATATTATTTTCATTTCCCAAAAAAATGGCTAGGGCTTGCTTTTGGGGGAGGGCTTATTGTTTTTAACACGACGGGTGCAGACACTGCATGCTGGGACATTTAGTTCCTTGGCAGCTGCTGTGGAACTATAAGTACCAGTGGGGATATACACACACATACACCCCATAGTTTTTGACTATAGGGTATGTACTGTATATATACACTCACTGGCCACTTTATTAGGTACACCATGCTAGTAACGGGTTGGACCCTCTTTTGCCTTCAGAACTGCCTCAATTCTTCGTGGCATAGATTTCATCAAGGTGCTGGAAGCATTCCTCAGAGATTTTGGTCCATATTGACAATGGATGGCATCACACAGTTGCCGCAGATTTGTCGGCCCCCCCTGCACATCCATGATGCGAATCTCCCGTTCCACCACATCCCAAAGATGCTCTAGATTGGATTGAGATCTGGTGACTGTGGAGGCCATTTGAGTACAGTGAACTCATTGTCATGTTCAAGAAACAGTCTGAGATGATTCCAGCTTTATGACATGGCGCATTATCCTGCTGAAAGTAGCCATCAGATGTTGGGTACATTGTGGTCATAAAGGGATGGACATGGTCAGCAACAATACTCAGGTAGGCTGTGGCGTTGTAACGATGCTCAATTGGTACCAAGGGGCCCAAAGAGTGCCAAGAAAATATTCCCCACACCATGACACCACCACCACCAGCCTGAACCGTTGATACAAGGCAGGATGGATCCATGCTTTCATGTTGTTGACGCCAAATTCTGACCCTACCATCCGAATGTCGCAGCAGAAATCGAGACTCATCAGACCAGGCAACGTTTTCCAATCTTCTACTGTCAAATTTCGATGAGCTTGGGCAAATTGGAGCCTCAGTTTCCTGTTCTAAGCTGAAAGGAGTGTCACCCGGTGTGGTCTTCTGCTGCTGTAGCCCATCTGCCTCAAAGTTCGCCGTACTGTGCGTTCAGAGATGCTCTTCTGCCTACCTTGGTTGTAACGGGTGGCTATTTGAGTCACTGTTGCCTTTCTATCAGCTCGAACCAGTCTGCCCATTCTCCTTGACCTCTGGCATCAACAAGGCATTTCCGCCCACAGGACTGCCGCTCACTGGATGTTTTTTTTTTTCCGGACCATTCTCTGTAAACCCTAGAGATTGGTTGTGCGTGAAAATCCCAGGAGATCAGCAGTTTCTGAAATACTCAGACCAGCCCTTCTGGCACCAACAACCATGCCACGTTCAAAGGCACTCAAATCACCTTTCTTCCCCATACTGATGCTCGGTTTGAACTGCAGGAGTTTGTCTTGACCATGTCTACATGCCTAAATGCACTGAGTTGCCGCCATGGGATTGGCTGATTAGAAATTAAGTGTTAACGGAGCGTTGGACAGGTGTACCTAATAAAGTGGCCGGTGAGTGTATATATATATAATTATATATATATATATATATATATATATATACATACACACACACACACACACAGTGTATACCTATAGTCAAAGACCATGGAGTGTGTGTCTATTCTTTCAGTGCCTTATCTTTAAAGTGTGTCATGCTGGGGAACTACAAGTTCCAGCAAGTCACAATAGCCACACTTTAAGATAAGGGACTGTTTGTATAAATGTGTGTGTGCAATGTCAGTGTATATGTGTGTGTGTATACATTGAACTTTCACTTACACATTGCACTCTCTGGCCTGGGCCGAAGGACCTGCAAGTCATGTGACTGTGACATCATCTGAGGTCCTTCAGCCTGAAAACACTGGAGGTTTCCATAAAACCTCCAGTCTAACAGGCTGTTTTCGGGGTTGGGGAAACGTACCCCCAGGAATTGCACCAGGTGCTTCATCCGGAGGGTGACTAACCGGGGGCTTTTTTTGGGTTTTAAAGGGTTTTATATTTAAAGCCTCCTCCCAAGATCTGTGAAAATCAGGCTTATTTTTGGGGGAAGACTTAATTTTGGAAAAACACGGTACTAAGATCAGTGGTGGCGTTGAGTATGGCCTCAATATCTGTGGTTACTGTTGATGATTTTGAATAGGCTGGCACGTACAGTGATCATTACTTGAGATGCTATTAACTGTGCACTATTTAATAGGTCCCGATGCTTATTATATATGATTGTTGGGGTGTCTCTCCCTCATACCCCCCATTTACCTCGTAATGCGGAGGTGGATTCGCTGGCCACCGCAAAATGATGATAGTTAAGCCCGCCCGGAGCGGGTCTAAGAGCCCCGGTTTTTTCCCCCAAACCCCGCCAAAGGGGTGGCTTGCTGCGGCGTGAGGCTACCAGGTCGCCCCCTGGGGTGATTGCTTGCGATGGGCCGGGGGTCGCGTGATAAAAATCGAATCAGAGGCGTAGTTGGGGGCAGGCAGAAGGAGGGGAGGGGCAGAGGTTTGTGGTCAGAGACGGGCAGACGGTAGGGCAGGCGGCAAACAGGCAAGTCAGGAAAAGTAGCGAACGGGGGTGGTCACGGGGAATTAGGCAGGACTTCCAAAAACTCTCAAAATTGCTAACGCCCCACCAACAAACTGGCGAAAGTGCGGGGGCTATTCCCTTTTATAGACTTGCGGCCGCAAAACCAATTAACGGCGTGCGGCCCTTTAAATCCCGACCACCATCGTGGCGCGCCTTAACAGGGGTACGCCGTGGCGGCTGTCAGAGCCAGACAAGGAGCGGAGATGGGTGAGTACGGGGTTTCCCGGCCAAGGGCAGAAGGACAAGGGTGGGGCAGCGCGGCACCCCGGTGGACCCATAAGGCAAGGCGGGGCCCTTTGAAGCGAGAAAAGCTTCCCCCCCCACGTCTTCTCCACCAGCAACTCCTTGAATCAAAGATATTATCTGTATTAGTGACATTAGAAGGCGAGAAGAATCTCTACAGGAAGAAGCGGTTCAGCACCACCGGCTTGAGGAGGGACACATGTAACGCGTTCGGATAGTAGAGTCGGGGGCAAGCGGAGCTTCTAGGTACTGGGTTCAGTCCACCGAAGACAAAAGGGCCCCAAGTTATTTTGGGGCCCAACTTGTAACTGGGCACCCTTAAAGCGGATTGTACTTCGTAGGATAACCAAAACCCTTATCGCGGTCAAATGGGGGCGGGGGCTACGATACCTGTCAGCCTGACGCTTGGTGCGGGCAGTGGCTCGTAGCAGGGCCTGTCGTGTGAGTTGCAGAGAGCCTTATGTCCTTTAACTTGGGCCATCCACGGCAGGGACCAAAAGACGAGGTAGCTAGTGGGAGAGGTGGGACGAGGATGTAAAACCAAAGACACAAAAAAGGGGGAGCCCAGTGGATTCTGAATCTAAAGAGTTATAGGAAACTGCCAGGGAGAAGATCGGACCAGTTATCCTGACAAGCGAACACAAAGTGCCGCCAAGTAGGTACCCAATACTGGTTAACCCTCTCTACTTGCCCGTTAGTGTTGAGGGTTGTATGCAGATGAAAAATCAGCTGAAATATGTAATGACAGCACAGAGCCCGCCAAAATTTGCAATAAACTGGACTCCCTGTCAGGAGACAAATGCAAAATTCAGAGACCGATGCAAGTGGAAAACATGATGGGGAAAAAGTGTTTTTCTTTTTTTTTAGGCCAGTGGGGGGTAGAGAGTAACCCAGCAAGGGGATAAAGTGAGCCCCTTTTGGAGAACGATCGGTCACCACCAAGATGACCGTGTTTCCAGTTGAGGGCAGGGATCTGTGACCAGTCCTGGCGACAGGGTCCAGGGTTTTTTCCGGCACAGGGAAGAGGGCGCTGAAGAAGGCCCGCGGGTTTGAGGCGAGAACTTATTACGGGCACTGGAGGAGCAGGCCAGCACAAAGTCCTGGCTCTTGGCAAGGGGTGGGCCACCAGTAGTAATACAGGAGGACAGCTGTAGAGGGGATCTTATGGATCCTGGATGCCCAGCTGTTCGGAAAGAATGTCCCCACTTCAGGGATTTCTAGGCCACAAGGCAGGCCGCACATAAGTCTTCACGGGGGCAGGTGTTGAGATCCACGGGGGCTCAGCCGCGATGAGCCGTTCTGGAGGGACTATGTGCTGTGGAGGAGACTCAAGACCACCCTATCGAGGCTTGAGATAGGGCGTCTGCTATTGACGTTCTTCCGGCTGGCTGAAAGTGTAGAGGAAGTCATAACGGGCAAAAAAGAGGACCATCTACGGCCTGCCGGGGATTCAGGCATTGAGCCGACTGAAGATATAGGAGGTTTTTATGGTCGGTGAAGATGTCAATGGGTGACGAGCCCCCTCCAAACAGGTGACGCCAATCTTCTAGAGCTAACTTTATGGCCAGTAATTTGCGATCCCCTTTGGTATACTCTTCTCGGCAGGAGAAGAAAGTTTTGGAGAAAAATCCACAAAGTATTGCAGTTTACCGAGGAGGATTCTGCAGGGGACAGCAATGGCACCCACCGAGGAAGCGTCACTTCCAGAATGAGGGCGGTTAGGGTCCGGGCGAGACAAGACCGGGCAGACGAAATGCAGATTTGAGACGTTGAAGGCTTTTGAGCTTCGGGGGGCCAGGATTTGGGCTATGGCGTTCTTCTTAGTAGAGCCAACAGGGGAGCCACAAGCATAGAGAAGTGTGGGATAAATTGTCTCTAATAATTGGCAAATCCCAAAAATCGTTGAATGGCCCGAAGTCCCACCGGCTGCAGCCACTGCAACACTGCGGAGAGTTTTGAAGGATCCATCCGGAGACCCTTTATCAGAGACGATGTACCCTAAAAGGGTAAGCTGGTACGTTCAAAGAGACACTTTCCGGTTTGGCAAGAAGGCTGATGGGTGCGAAGTCGCCTGAGGACCTGGCGGAGTGGTGCGCGATGAGTTACGGAGTGTGAAAAAATTAGAATATAGTCCAAGTAACAATGACACAGATGTAGAGTAGGTCCCGGAAGATCTCGTTCACAAAGTTTGAAATACAGCGGGAAGCGTTGCGAGACCAAATGGCATAACCAAATTTATCAATTGGCCATCCCGTTTTAATCGCGGTTTTCCACTCATCGCCTCAGAACAATTTAAGTTATAAGCACCGCGAAAACCAGCTTGGAAAAAATTTCGTGCCCCAGGGGTAAAAGGGTTTCTGAATAAAGGGCAAGGGTATCGGTTTTTTTACCGTAATTTTTTTTTAAGCCCCGATATCGATGCAAGGTCGGAGAACCCGTTTTTTTTCCCCACGAAAAAGAACCCGGCTCCGCTGGAAGGAGGACTTCAAATTTAAGCCTTTACGGAGTTTTAAAATGTTTTCCAGACATACCCCTTAGTCTCCGGACAAGAGGGGAAAGACTCGGCCCCAGGAAGTACAGCCAGGTTGCAGATCTAGGGACAAAAAAAAATAAGGCCAGTGCGGAGGAAGAGTTTCGGCCTGTTTTTCTGAAAAGACGTGGGCAAAGTCCCATATGGCGAGGTAGGCCGGGGGAGGCTTGGTAGTTTTTAAGGGGGCGACCCGAGGAGCAGTTCGGTTCGCCAGGCAAGGAGAGACACCGGAACCCCAAGCATGACCTCCGTGCCAGTCCCAAGGTCGGGTATGGTCTTAACCACGGGAGGCCAAAAATTTCAACGAGGATCGAGGCGGACGAAAGTTGCAAAGCTCCTTTGTGAAGAGCCCCAATTTCCAATGGGGGAGCAGGGGGAAGGGGTAGTTTCCTTAAGACATTCCCCCCGACCGACAAAACAACATAGGCTTTTGCAATGGAACCACTGGGGGAATGAACCTGGTCACAATTTTCGTGGCTTATAAAAAATTTTTCCTTGATCCTGAATCAAAAAAAGGCGGGGCCTGAAGGTTCGCCCGGGAAAAAACCCCAATTTACATACGGGCATGGTCAGACGGGAGAGGCCGTTCTGACGCCTGGGGGTTGCCCTTCCCCTACAACCCCTGGGTGGGGAAGTTTCCCGGGGGCCCCGATAAAGGGCCCAAAACCCGCCACAATGAAGCACACTGTTTTCAGACGGCAAAAAACTTCCCCCGGGACAGATGGGCTCTCTAAACCCTGCATAGGTTCTTTTTTCGGAAACCATGGGAGGAGGAAGAGGGGTCGCGGGAAAAGTGGAGAAAGGGGGGCAAACGGTGGGCGGACGACCGCCCTTGAAGGCGGGGGCTCTTGTTGCCTTTTGGGGGAACCGAAATCATTCGGGTGGCAATGGGTTAAGTCTCCAGAAACACTTGGTATTCCCGACTTCAAGCCCATCCCGATTAACCCCCAAGACTTGCCAGAACGTCGCCACCAAAGCTTCGTTTTCCGTCCACCCCGAAGCGAGAGTGCGAAATGCACAGAATACTGACCGGGGCCCTGGTTCGCCCTGAAAAGCCGGGGGAGGCTGCCGCAGCCGAAGAAATATGGCCTGTTCTTCAAAAAACCGTGTGGGAAAAAACCCCCGGGGGAAGGTTGGAGGGTTTGTGCCAAAATCCCCCGTCCCCTATGGCGTAGCCCAAACCAAGGCTTCTCCAGCAAAGGCTGATTATGAAGGCCACCTTGGCTTTCTCTGGTAGGGGGGAATTTTGGGCCCCCTCATCTCGAGGTGGATGGGGCACTGGCGATGAACCCACGGCATTTCTTGGGGGCTCCATCGAGCGTGAGGGGAGGGCAGATGCAGAGAAGGTCCCGAAGCCGGAGCAGGTAGAGCAATGGATGCCGGAGCAACAAATGCGGGTGCGGAGGCGGCAGCCGGTGGATGTAGACGGGCCGCAAGATTCTGCATCATGGCCGCTAGCGTCAACATTTGGCTCTGCGGGGGACAGCCGCGGACATCCCGGGTCGGGGGAGAGTACCCCGGCGGAATCCAGGCCATTTGTATGAATGGGAGTGGATTCGCTGGGCCACCGCAAACGATCATGTTAAGCCCGCCCAGGGGCGGAGTCTATTTGCCCCCAGTTTTCACCAGAGCCCGCCGCAAAAGGGGGGGGACTTTCTCGGGGTGAGGCTACCAGGTCGCTACCCCTGACTTAATTTCTTGCGTGGCGGCCGGGGTACTGCTGGTACAGAATCGTAATCCCGAGGGTATCCGGGGCAGGCGAAGGGCAGGGGAGGGTGCAGAGTTTTGTGGTCAGAACGGGCAGACGGTCAGGGCAGGGGGCAAACGGCAAGGTCGGAAAAGTAGCAGAACGGACTGGGGACACGGGGGGTCAGGCAGGACTTCCAACACTCTCAAGACTTGTAAAAGCCACCAATAAACTGGGAGAGATGCGGGGGCATTCCTTAATTGGACCAGCGGCCGTCAATAACCAATTAACGGTGCGCGGCCCTTTAAATCCAAAACCAGCCATCGGGGCGCCTTAAAACAGCGGGACGCACCGGCGGGTTCAGAGCCAACACAGGGGCGGGGGGTGGTGATACGGGTTTCCCTGCCAAGGGCAGAAGGACAACGTCTGCGGGCAGCCGCAGCACCCGCAGCGGACCTCGTAAGCGCAAGCCTGCGGTAATCACAGTGGATCCATACCTGTTTACCATCAATTGGCGTGTCAGTGCCTACTGACATTGCCGGATCGTGACAGTATCCTTTCCAACTTTAAAGTAAATTTATCTAAATGCAGGGCGTTGAATGTGATCAGTGATCAGTGATCAGTGATCGCATGGTGACAATGTTAAAACATGTGTCTTCCCTTTTTTGTGGGCAACATAATATTTTTAAAAATTCTTTGGATTAACCTACCATCAAATTTGAATCACTTACATGATCTGAATTTTGTCCCCATTATTGGAATCATCATGACAGATTTATCCCAATGGGAGAGAAAGGACTTCTCATGGCAGGGGCGCATTAATATTTTTAAAATGAACGTTCTACCTCAGCTTCTTTATTTGCTCAACATTTTCCCTTTTCCTGCCCAAAAGCTTTTTTCTTTTTTAATAACTAACATTTCAGGAGGTTTATTTGGGTAGGGAAACATTCAAGAATAGCCAAATCCATGCTCCTAAAACCTAAGGATGAGGGTGGCCTAGCTATCCCAATACAGGGCCTACACTATTTCCCTTTAATTGCCCGTTTCGTAACGGGTCAAAAATAAATCTTAAAAATCTGGATTTTTGTTGGAGGAACTATTTTATAATGTCCTCTTTATTCCTGATTCGGGTTGGGGTGGGATAGCCAAGCTCCCGCTAGCTCACCAACACTCTTTTCTGTATTTTTACTGTATTTTGAACTGTCCCCCCCCTTTTATTTTTATTGGCAAAACTTCTCCAAGATATAATGGGGCTTTGTCGCTCCCATTCGTTGGTTTAAAACTCCCTTTATAGGTTAAATGGGCCACTGTCGCTCCCATTCTGATTTTCAAACACTCCATAGGGTAAATGGTCCTTTTTTGCTCCTATTTTATTTGGGTTTAAAACTCCTTCATAGGGGTTTGAATGGGCCACGTCGCTCCTATTCTGATTGGCAAAAAATTCCCATAAAAAAGGGTCTTTTTCGCTCTATTCTGATTGCTCAATAACCCTCATAGTTAAATGGGACACTGTCGCTCCTATTTTATTGGGCAAAGTTCTCCATAGGGTTTTTAAAGGGGCCTGCGCTCCTTTCTGATTGGGGCCGGTTTTTTCCGACCAATGAGAAGGCTTCCCCAAAATTTTAATTTCTTATTTCCCGGCAATTTCTAGCCCCCAATTCCCAGTACGCCGGTCCCGGCGACAAATGCTTTTTCGGATTTTATTAATGTATTTTATAGAAGGGTTTCAGCTCTTTTTTTAGAGAATATTACACTTTAAAAAAAATAATTTTTTTTTTCAACTCCTGCCCATGGCGCTGAAGCCGAGACTGCATTGCGCCATCTCCCCATAGAACAATGGGAGAAGTAGCTCGCGCTCGATTGGCTGGATAGCCAAGCCCCCGCAGTAAAAGCCAATCACTCTTTTCTCCCCTTTTTTTAAATGTATTTTGAACTGTCCCGCCTTTTAAAATTTGATTGGTTTAAACTTCTCCATAGCTATAAGGGGCCCTTCGCTCCTATTCTGATTGGCCAGATAGCCAAGCCCCGCTACTTAAACCAATAGTCTTTTTCTCATTTTTTCTGATTTTGAAAATGCCCGCCTTTTATTTTGATTGGTCAATAGTTCTCCATAGGTTTTTTTGGTTCACTGTCGCTCCCATTCTATTGGGTGGTTTTTCGCCCACCAATGAGAATAATTTTTTAGAATTTGAATTACTTTATTTCCCCGGGAATTTCCAATAAACCCAATTTTTGAATTTGGAAAATTGGGAAATATTTTTTTTATTATTTTTTTTTTTTTTGAGGTTTTCAGCTCTTTTCTTTAAAAGTTTTTCCGCCTTTTAAAGGGATTTTTTGATTCAACTCCCACCCG
>JAODAL010086121.1:0-10358 GCA_025379985.1 Phyllomedusa bahiana
AAGGTGCCCCCCCGGGCCCCCGTCGGGTTTCAAACATTGGCCCTAAGGGGCCTCGGGAAAATTGGATAAGAAACTATATGAGTAACCCGTTTTTTTGCCTTTATATAAAAAAAACCAAAGGGGTAAACCCTTACTTATTAATAAAATTTCAAAAAAATTGGGGAAACGTATTTTATCCCCTGGAGGCTTGGGTTTAGCATTTCTCCCGCTTTTAAAAACTGGGCCCTTATTACCATTTGAAATACAGTGTTTTGGAAATTTTTCGTTTCTATGGAGTACCCCTTGGGGAATTTTTGTAAATGGAAAAAGTTGAATGAATTTAAAGCCCAGGATATTTTGCTAAAGTGTTTCAAAAATTTTTTTTAAATTTTTCCCCCCAAAAGCCTCATTTGCCCCATACTGTTCCAAAATTTTAGATCTTTCAAGGGGGTTTTTAAAATGAAATTAGTCATTAGTTTTTGTTTTTTTTTTAAAGAGCTTACCCAAAAGGAACCCCCAAATTAAGGGTTTAAACCCTTTAGAACATTCTGATGACTTTTAAAAAGCTTTTCCCTTTTGAAAACAGCAATGTTTGAATTCCCCCAAAAAGGAACCCAAGCCTCTGCTGTTCCATTGGAAAAAATTAAAAAGGTTTTGTACCAAAACCCTAAAGGTTTATAAACCCAAACCTGTTTTACTTTTGCACAATATGGTTTTTCCCATGTTTTTTTTTGTTTTAAATTGGGTAAGAAGGGGAAATAACTCACATCACAAAAAAATTTTAAAAGATTTGGGCCAGGGGCCCCCGGGGAAAGAACCCAGCATCTTTAATGTAAAAAAGTCTATTTGGGAAACCAAAGCCAAATCGCATCTAAAAATAATATCACCTAAAGTACACTGGAAAACCCACATGTTTTGTCTTTTAAATTTGAAGTGCAAAAGTGCTCGTTTTTTTCCCAATCCCCGGGGCTGTGATCATGGCGCTTTTTTAAAACATACCTTCCTTTTCAAAAAAGGAAGGTCCTTTTTTGGCTCCCAAGGGTTGTGGGAAAAGAGTTTAGAGCTATTTATTGGGTCTAACTTTTTTCACCCCCTTTTGTCCCAAACAATAAAATATGATTTTTACCCTTGAGTTAGTGGCAGTGATAGTTTTTTAAAAAGGTTTACAATGAAAGTCAAAACCATTTTAACCAAAAAAACCCTTTTTTTTTTTTTTTTGTGCTAAAAAAAATTTTTTGATATTTTCTTTATTTGCATTTAGAGAAAAGCTCCATTTTTGTTTCAAAGCTTCCAAAATTTTTCCCTTTCCATGTACATAAAAAGTAAAATGAAACAATTCTTTCTCCCTTTGCAGCTATTACAAAATTAGGCTCAAGGATTTTAATGCATTTTTCCTTTAGAGAACATTGAATTGAACATTTTTTTGGCAAAAAATTGCCACCTTTTATGTTATTCTGTATTTTGGGGAACGGGTTTCCCTCTTAAAAGGGGGTTAATTCCCCATGAAAACTTTTTTTGTAAAGAGAAACTTTGAAAACAATATTTGACCCCTAAAGCATTGCCGGGAAATTAGCCAGGACCCCAATGGGGTTTATTTGGGGGTTTTTGGAAAACACATTTGATTTAAACGGGGATTGTGTGCAGTCCCAAAGCTCTGACTTTTCTTTTAGCCATTCGAAATTTGAAAAGTATAAAAAAGAATTTAAATTTTCCCTTTTAATTTTGGGCCCTTCGGGGAAACCCGGGGAAAACATTGCCCCCAAATAACCAGCACATAAAAAAAAATGAAAAACAATGTGGTTTTAAAAAAAAAATTAAAAAATTCTTTTTTTATATGTTAAAAATATCAAAATTGTTTGCCCAAGGGGTCGGTTTTTTTGGTTTTGTGGGTTTTAAATTTTATTAGAAAAACCTAAAATCTATGAATGTTACTTTTCCTAAAATTTCACGTTTTTTTTTTTTTAAAAAGTATATCCAAAATTTTGGGGCAATCACTAAACGGGGTTGCAAGGGGAAAAGAAAAAAAAAATTTGGAAACTTTTTCATTTTCCCATTTTTTCCTCTTGACTGAAAGCTGATTTTTTGACCCAGTTTCCCTCAGTTAATAAAAATTTTGAAGAAAAGATTGTTTTTTTTTTTTTTTTTTTTTTTTTTTTTTAGAAAAATCTATGTTAAAATAAAAGACTTAGCTTTTTTCTCAGTCTTATGGCCCTGAAATAGGGGAGTGACTTAAGGGATGTTCAACCCCATTTACTTTTTTTTAAAGATCCCCTTTCCCTGGGGTTTTTGAAATAAGAAATAACTCTTTTTCAAAGGTTGGGGACCCTACAATTTCAGATTTTTTAAAAAACCAATTGTATGCTTAAAGTGATAAATAAAACCATTATGAGACCCATCTTTAAAAAAAATTTTTTGGGTGACATGAAATGAACCCCGGACTGACGGGCCCCTTTTTCAAAATTTTTTTAAAGGTAGTTTTGTTTTCACCATAATGTGGGAAACCCCTGTTCTCTGCATTCTTTGATACGGGCCCGCAAAATAGTCCCAAATTAAAAACAAGTTGGCCCTCGGGGCACCCCCCTTTAATTTGGGTTTCTGGTTTTTTAAAAAATGTTCATGGCGCCTAGATTTTGGTGTCAAAAGAAAAAAAAAAAGTTTCTACTTCTATGAATGGAGGGCGAGGGCCCCCCAAAAAGGGCCCCAAAATTTTTTTGGCTTTACAAAAAAAAAGGTTTTTGGTGATTTACAAAGGCATTTATCCCCCTCCAAAATTTTGGGAGTGCACCTGTTCATTACTTTTTTTTTTAAACCCCTAAGAAAAACCAAAAAAAACTGGCGTAGCCCCCCCCTTTTCCAACAGGTCGCCCTTTAAGGTTTTAAAAAAAGGAGAAATAAGAAAGAATTGGGGGTTTCAGACCGAAAAATAAATCATAAAATTTTTTCATCTTTTCTTTTTTAGAACAAGATGAAAAAAAGTTACAAAGGAGAATTTTATCTTTAATTCATGGTGACTTGGGGTCAGCAAAATTTTTGGGAAAAAAAGTAAAAAACGATTTAAAACCCAACGGACCCAAAACTATACGGTTTTTTTTTTCGTTTTTTGTAACCATGGAAAAATTTAGTATTAAAAGGGCTAAAGAAAAACCAAAAATTAAGATTTTTCAAATAAAAGACTACAGTAAAATACAAATTTTGTTTTAAAACTTTTAATTTTTAGAACCCACTGTAAAATTTTAGTTTTAATAATTTGACCAAAGCTGTCCCAGAAAATTTTTTAAAAAAAACCCCCCCTAAATTAAAAAAACTATTGGAATTGAAACTCTGTCAGTTCATCCCTTTTTCTTGTGTAAATCGTTGTTTCCCGCACTAAAAAAAAAATATTATTATTATGTAAAAGGAATTTCTAAAGTTTTTTTCTCCTGGGGAAAAATAATTTTTCCGCAGTACATTTTTGTTTCATTGAAACTTGATTTTTTTTTCTTTGTTTTTGTCAAACAACTCACAAGGTCTAAAATTTAAAAACAATGCAATGATTCTGTACCACCCAACGGGAATCGGGAAGGAAAAAATTGGATTTTTAAATTATGACTTTCCCCTTTTAAAAATTTATAACGGCTTTTTTTTAAATAAAATATCCCAAAAAGGTGAAACAGGGAATTGTGAATTTCCCAAAGGGAAAATTCTTTAATAGGAAAAATTGAAATAAAAAAGAAAAAGTAAAAAAATTTAAAATTTGAAAAAAAATAGCAAAATTTAAAAATTTTAAAAAAAAAAAGGCCTTTAAAAAATTCCTAAACCCACCAACACTATTTTTTCTTTTTGATTTCATAAATGGCAAAAAAAATTTCAATACCCCCAAAAAAAAAAGGCTCGCTAAAAAATAAATATTTCCAATAAACAAAAGTTCACTTTTAAATTAAAAAACTCTCTGTATTCTCATTTTCCCAAACGGGAATGATTTCCTTTAAAAAATTTTAAAAATTGGAATTTGTCCCATTTTGCTTTTGGTGCAAAATTCACTTAAAAGCTTTTAACTTTTTAGTGTCTCGCTCGAAAGGCCCCCTTTTTTAATCCCTTTTTTGAAAACCTTTTTCCCAGGAAAGGTCAAAGGTTTTTTTTTTTTTTTTTTTCTTTTTCTTCTTTTTTAAAATTTTTTCATTTCTTTCCCAAATTTTCGGGGGGTGGTTATAAAAATAACATTTTTGAAAAGGGAGTTTTTGAAACAGGGCCTTTTTAAAAATTCATGGGGGAAATGATGGTGCAAATTCCGGGCACTTGTACTGATCCCTCTTGTCAGGGGAAACAATGCAACAATATATTATTGAAATGTGGGAATATTTTTGTTTTAAATGCTACAAAAAATTTTTTAATTTTTTTATAAAAAAACAAAAAAGGGAATAAAAGTGCAAAAGGACCATGTTATAAAATTTGGCCCAAACCACCAGTGTATCCCGAAAATCCCGGGGGGAAAAACCACCAAAAAGGAAACGCCAAGTCAAAAGTTGAATAGACCCCTTAAAAGAGGGCCCCAAACAAATGTAATGTTTTTACCGGGGCCTTTAATAATCAAATGCCCTTGCACTGAAATTTTCCTCCCACAAGGGAAAAAAAAAAAAAGGGAAAAGTTATTTGTTTTAAAAGGATGTGACTAAAAAGAGAAAAAGGGGGTTGTCTGACTCAAAAGAGAAATTTAAAAACTAGTCCCAAATTGTACAAAATAATAAGAAAAGAGTACCTTTCCCCTCCCCCTTTTTAAAAACTTGCCAATTCCCCGTGTTGAAGGTCCTTTTGCAGTGGTCCCCGGGAGTTTGCGCAGCCAAAAGTAGCCCCTGTACTGGGAACAAAAAGCTTAGGATGTGAGAGTCAGTGAAAAACCCAAAATGAGGGCAAGGGTTGGCTACAGCATCCCCATGCTAACTGGAAGTAAGCAATAACTGGAATAATGAAGCTTTAAAAAGATGGAACAGTGGGGGAAAAAAAAAAATGAGTATATCTTTTCTAAATTTTTCTGTTCAATTAGGGTTTTTTTTTAGGGTTTTTTTTTTTTTTAGTCGGAAAATTCCCTTTTCCCAAAGGACTTAAAATTTTTTTTTTCCCCCAAAACTCCAGCTGATTTTTATTTTTTAAAAACTTATCTACATCTTTGTTAAATTTCTCCAATGTTTCTTTTTTTTTAATGATTTTTTGTTTGGGTTAAAAATTATTTGCAATTTTGCAAAACAACCCTGAAGGGGGGGGATTTCCCCCCTAGTTTTTTTGTCTACTTTCCCTATTTAAAAAGGACTACAAAAACCCCGTAAAACTGAAATTTCAGTTCCTTGTGCGAATCCCAAAATTTCAAAATTTCCCCTTTCCAAAAAGTAAAAATTTTTCAAAAAACCCCCCAACCCAAAAGACACAAGGAAGGAATGTAAATTTTGCATTAGACCACAAGTCCCAAAAAGGGGGCAAATACACGTAAAGGGAAAATTAAAAAAAAAAATTTAAAAATTTGTTAAACCCTTTTTAAGGGAAAAAAAATTCCCCCCAAAAAATTTTTTTTACTATTAAAAAAAATCTTGGACCTAATTTCACAGGTTGTATCGAGGGTTTTATTCTTATTTTTTGGGGTCAAATTTATACAACCCAAATTTTGGGCCCGCTTTCGTGATTAGGGCCCTTTCCCTTTTTTTGTCCCTCCCCGCTGTGTTTTTTAGGCAAATTTATTCCCTTTTAGTTTGAGGAGAAAGGTTTAAATTGGAAGGGCCCCCTTAAAAACCAAGGGCCCCCCCCGGCCCCAAAGGGCCCAATTTTTTTGGTGGGGCCTAAAAACGAAGGGGGTTAACCCAAGGGGAATGGTGGGCCCCCCCCCCCCCCCTCGGGTCTCAAAAAAATCCCCCCCCCCCCCCCACACACACTAATTCCCCCTCCACCCTTTCGGCAGGGCCGTCCCCTAAATTTTTGCACATTTTCCACATAGCTCCCTTCCCTTCCCGAAGTTTAAATTTCAAAAATAAAATTTAGCCCTGACAAAATTTTTCTTTTTTAAAAAACGCCCCCCCTCCGTATGAAAAATGTAATAAACCCCCAAATAAACAAATCACCCCCCCAAAAATTTCCCCCTATACTTTGGGGCCCAAAACTACCAGAAAAGGTTGTTTACTAAAAAACCCTAAAAAAACCAAAACCCAAAAAAATTACTACTTAAGGTTTTTAAATAATTCTGCCAGACCCCGACCGAACGCCCCAACCCCCCCCAGTGAATTTCAGCTGACACAGGCTTTTTTGAAAAAAAACCCCCCCAAAAAAATATCCCCCCGCCCTAAAAAGTGACCAGATAGGGGGTTATTTCTATTGGGTAGGTCTGCAGAAATATTTAAATGATTACATTGCAGTTACATTTTTGGTGACTCACTGGAGACCTTCTTTTCTGATCAGCTCCCCCGGGCACCTTCCCCTTTTCTTTCTCCATCCCCGGTTTCACCCCTTCAAAGCCCAAATTTGGGTCCCCCGGCCCAAAAACTCGTCCCCCGAGGATTTGGCAAAAAAAATTAGAAACCCACATTTCCAGTAACTTTCCCTTAAATTTTAGGTAAAAAGTCCCCCTTTTGTAGAAAAGGTATATTTGATATGCCCTCTCAGGGCAGGCAAAGGGATAAGGGTTTTGGTCCCCCTTTGACGGTAGGTATATAAAAAATTTGGGGCACTCAAGGGAGGGAAATAAAATAGGGGCTCCCCGGCAAATATATAGCTAGGGGGTTCAGGCAGGCGTATGGGGGGGCTACAGGCAGGCGTAAGGGGGCCCCCAAGGGGAGGCAATAAGGGGGGGCCCCAGGGAGGGAGGCGTATGGGGGCCCCAGGCCGGCGTGGGGGCCTATGGGGGGCCACGGAAGGCGAAAGGGGGCCCCCAAAGGGGTATAGGGGCCACAGGGAACGTAAAAGGGGGCCACAGGCCGGCGTATGGGACCCCCAGGCAGGCGTTGGGAAACCTTTTAGGCAAGGGGTAAGGGGGCCCCTTTGGCAGGAGCTTTTTGGGGGCCCCCAGGCCCCCCAATGGGGGCCACAGGCTCGTTTTTGGGGGCACCCGGGAGGGTTATTGGGGGGCCCGGCAGGCATATAGGGCCACAGGCTGGATTAGGGGGGGCAGGCAGCCGTTCAGGGGACAGGGGAGGGGGTAAGGGGGCCACCAGGGTGGGGAAAGGGGGCCCAGGGGAGGGTAAGGGGGGCACCCAAAGGGAGGCAAATGGGGGGGCCCAGGGAGGCATTTAGGGCCCCCGGGAAAGGGATATTTGGGGCCAAAAGGCAGCCGTACAGGGGTCAGGGGAGGGGGTTTGGGGGCCACAGGGGAGGAACCTTTGGGGCCCCAAAACACGTGGGGGTATTTGGGGGGCCCCAGGCAGGCGTAAAAAGGGGCCTCAGGCAGGGGGGTTTGGGGCCCGGCCAAGGGGGGAAAGGCCAAAAAGGGGCCCCAAAGGGAGGCGTTTAGGGGGCCCAAAAAGGGCAGGTGTATAGGGGGCCAAAAAGGGAGAACCCTTTTGGGGCCACAGGGAGGCCCTATGGGAAAACCTAAGGCAGGGGTATGGGCCTCAGGCAGGAGGGAAAAGGGGGGGTTAGGAGGCGTAAAGGGGGCCAAAACCCGGCGTATGGGGCTCAGGCAGGGTTTTTTTGGGGGGGGCCCCCCAGGCAGGCGTTTTTGGGGGGGCCCCCAGGAGGGGAAAAAGGGGGCCCCAGGGGAGGCGTTTCGGGGGCCCCGGCAGGCCCTTTGGGGGGCCCCAAAAGGCAGGCCGGGGGAAAAGGGGGCCCAACACCCGGCGTATGGGGGGCAAAACCCGGCAGGCGGGTTGGGGGCCCCCAGGGGGCTTTTAAAAGGGGCCACAGGGGAGCCTACAGGGGGCCAGGGGGAGGCGACGGGGGCCAAAGGAAGGGAAAATAGGGGCCAAAAGGCAGCCAAAATGGGGGCTCTGCCAGGGAGGGTATGGGGACCACAGACCCGGCTATGGGGGGCTAAAGGGAAAAGGGTTTTTGGGGGCATCAGGCCAAGGGAATTTTAAGGGGGGGGGCCCCAGGCAGGGATTAAAAGGGGGGGGGCCGCAGAGGGGGATTTTAGGGGGCCCCAGGCAAGATTTGGGGCCACAGGCAGTCCCTTTTGGGGGCCACAGGGGGAATATAAAGGGGGCCACAGGAAAGGGAAATTTTAGGTGGCCGCGGCTGGAATTTTAAGGGGGGGGGGGGGGCCCGGCAGGAAAATTTTTGGGGCCGCAGGCAGGGATTAATTTGGGGGGGCCCCAGGCGGGATTTAGGGGGCCCAATTAGAATATAAAGGGGGGCCAAGGCCCGGCTTTTGGGGGGCCCCCCGGGGAAGGGTTTTTGGGGCTCAGGCAGGCGAAAAGGGGGGAAAAGGCACGTATGGGGGCCAAAGGCAGGGTATTTGGGGTTAAAGGGGCCGGCAAGGGGGGGCACCCGGCGGGGGGTATTTTGGGGGCCACAGGCAGGGATATAGGGCCACCGGCAGGGGATTTAGGGGCCACAGGGCCAACCGACAGGGGCCCCGGAGGGGTAAAGGGGGCCACGGCGGCGTATGGGGGCCCAGGCAGGCGGATTGGGGGCCAAGGCCCGGCCAAAGGGGGGAACCCAAGGCAAAAGGGGTTTGGGGGCCCAGGCAAGGGATATAGGGGGGCCCCCAAAGGGAACCGACAGGGGCTCCCCGGAGGGGTACGGTTGGGCCCAAGGGGAGGCATATAGGGGCCATTAAAGGGAAACCTTTTGGGGGCTCAGGAGGCGTATGGGGGAACCCCAACAGGCGAAAGGGGGGCTCAGGCAGGGTTATGGGGGGCACCAGGCAGGGGATATAGGGGGACCCCGGCAGGCATTAAAGGGGCGGGCCCCGGGAGGTATTATAGGGGGCCCCCAGGGAGGCATTAAAAGGGGCCCCAGGGGGAAAAGGGGTAAGGGGGCCACAGGGGGTCGTATGGGGGCCACAGGAAAAATATAGGGGGCCACAAAGGAGGCCTTTTTAGGGGGGCCGCAGGGAAGGGGATTAAAGGGGGCCCGGGAGGCAAAGGCATTATGGGGGCCCCCAGGCAGGCATTATAGGGGCCCAGGCGGGGATAAAGGGGGCCAAGGCCCGAATTTAAAGGGGGGCCCCAGGCAGGCGAAAGGGGGGGCCCCAGGGAGAAATATGGGGGCCAAAATGGGAGGCATTAAAAAAAAACAACAAATTTAAAACTTTCCCAAATTCCCCCGGGGGCCCCGGGTCTTCTTCTGTCCCCTTCAAACCGCGCGCCCCCTCCGGGGGAGCCCCCCCTCGGGGGCAAAAGGCCCTTTTAAGCGCTGTGCGCCCGGGAGAGGGAGCGTCGCGATTACATCACGTCAATTTCGGGCGCTGCCCGGGTAGGCCCCACGGGGCCCCGGGGGGTTCCCCAGCGCAAAGAGGGCCCGGGGGCCCCCCCTGTGTCGGGCCCGCAAACTCACCCGGAAAGGAAAACCAGCGATCCTCCAGGGGGCAGGCCCGGGCACTGTTTTTCGGGGCTGGGGGGTTGCTCCCCTTTCTCCCCAAAGCTTTAAAGAGACCCCGGGCTTCGGCCCCCGGCAAACGCCTGGGCCCGGCGAGGGTTTGGGGCCCTGAAAGGACCCCCCTTTGGGGTAGGCTGAGGTTTTTGGCCCCTAGGCGGGGCGCCCCCTTGGCCTACCCCGTCCCGGCCCTGCTCTTAAACGATACGGGGCCAAAAGAAATTTTACCTTAGTGGTGCAAAATCCCCCCTGTGGAAGGAAAACCACTTTAGGGGGGGTTTTTTAGGGAAAATTTTTGGATTTAATTTTTTTTTTGGCTTAAAATGGGGAAATTTCCTTGAAAAATTTTTTAAAAAATTTTTTGGGGTTAAAAAAAAAATTTGGTTTTTAAAAGGGTTTTTATTTTCTAAAAAACAAGGTTTTTTTTATTTTTGTAAAAATACTAAAGTAATCAAGAAAACAGACTGTTTAAAAAAGGTTAAAAAAAATTACAATTTAACCCCTGAAATTAAAAGACCCTTTTTCTAAAAAAGAAAACTTTAAATTTTTTTTTTTGCTTATTAAAAATTCTTGTATTTATTAAAATGTAAAAACAAAATTGCACATATATTATGCTAAACAAATAAACCCGTTTTTTTAGCAGTTTTTAAAAAAAAAAGTCTAAGGGGGTAAATAAATGCTTTCCCAAGCTATGCTTTTACAAGGGATTGCCTCTAAAGTCCCCTCAAAATTGAGGTAAATGAATAAACTGAAAACAATATCCCCCATTTAGATTTTAAGTTCCTAGTTTAAAAATTTTTTTTCTCTATATTTTTCGAGTCTTTTTAAATTACCACCCCCATTGGTTTTCACCGGAGTCTTTCCCCCTATTTAAAATTATGGCTTCTTCT
>JAODAL010086122.1:0-10357 GCA_025379985.1 Phyllomedusa bahiana
CCCAGAGCGGGGTCCATGAAATTTCCAGCAGAACTGGGTAAAAAAAGGCGGGAACTTAAACTTGCGTCCGAAACAGGACACGATTAAAAACCGGGCATATTAGTCGAGGAGGGGAATTATCACACCTGGGACGCCCTCCCACTGACCTAGGGGCGTGCGTTTCCCGGACGAGGGCGGGGGTTACAGTCTCGTAGTAAATGCTCCAGACTGGCAGTACGACACACCCCCTCTCCGCACGACGTCGAGACCGCTCCTGTTCAGTAATCTGGACGGGGCAATTTGCATGGCTCTTCCCCCTGTGCTGCGGAAGGGGGTAACGGAGGTCTCGGGAAAACAGGGGGGAACCGGGAGGCCGACCGAGTCTCGTTCCGACGGAGCCCTCTTTTCTCTCGGAAAAGCACACGTCGATACGGGGGGCCAAATGGAAAACTCACCAAAGGGACGTCGGGAACCCCTTGTTTTCCAGTGAAAATCTTTAAACCCGGCCCGGGGGGGAAAGGGGGGGGGCCCCTTCTTGAAGGAGCGCATAATCCCGCCTCATTCCACGATGCTCGGGGGGCCAGCGTGCAAACCGGGAGGGCGTACTCCCATGACGATCCCCTTGGCCAGGTTCACAGGCTTTTTCCGCGGACCGACGCTTGCGGGTTCTTCAAATACAGCTCTAAATTTTTTTAAGGAAGGTCTGGAGTTTCCGCCGTCACAGGATCGCCCCGTCCCAGAGGGGAGGGGGCCCGGGGCCAGGGCCTTCCCCAAAAGCAACTGACCACAAAGGCTACCCTAAAACCGTTCGGAAGGGAACTGGCGGCTATCGTTCGACTGGGTGGAGCACTGTGTAACAAATCCCCTCAGAGTTTTCGGATCGCCTCAAACTTAGAAGAAAGGGCAGCCGGGGTTTGGGGCCCAGGGAGGGAATGGGGCGGCGGGGTAGGAAAAACCCCCGGAGGAGACGAGGGGGTGCTTGCTGAGCGTAACAGTTGCGCAATCAGGGGGGCAGTTGGTCTAACTGCCGGGCCCTTTTGCCCGCTGCTGGGACGCGATCCACTTAACATAAGTCTCCACACTGGTAACGGCCCTTGGGGGGATCCATTGCCCCAAAATCCAACTGTAACGGGCCTAGGAGGGATCCACTAGGACCAAAAGGCAGTGGTAGAAGCCACACCAGGGGGGCGGGGTCTAAGGGGTCCCAGTTTTTTACCAAGCCCGCCACAAAGCGGATGGGCTTGCTGCGCGGGGTTCCACCTGTCCTAACCCCTGGAAATTCTTGGATACTTTTGTAGCCCGTGATGCTAACACAGGCACTTGGTCAGTATTAAGTCGACCCCCCTGCTTCCTGGGCAACACACACAAGACCCCACAAAAGGCTTTCTATACCAAAAAGGGCCCGGGGGCTGCTCTGCTCCCCTGGGTAACTGCTTCTGCCACTTATCGGCGCACCAGCGGCAGAAACCCCCCCAACACCCCCACCTAGCACCCCTATCACCCTCCCCGCCCCCAAAATTTTAATTCTCTATGTTTTTTTTGGCAGATAGGCGGGATCCTAGATGGGGAAAGGGGCCCAAAACCCAAGCAAAATTAAAAGGGGGAATTGTGTAATCTTTGTGATATGTGGTCATGGCATTTTGGACATTTTTTGCAGAAAAAAAAATGAACACAACCAATTTGCAGCCATAAAACACAACTCTTGGGGAGTCCCTGGATTTTTCCGGGAAATTTTTTAATGTAGTCTTAAAAAGCCTGTGTACTTTGTTTTCCTTCCACTATAAAGGCACCGTGGGATGTCATTTTTTTTCTTAGCATGTTTAAACCTTTTGTTCAGGAAAAGAAAGCGATTATCATGATTTCCACTTTGAAAAATAAAAAGGGTAGTTTTGAGCGATTATTATCGAAAGGGTTTGAAATGGGCAGGGTTTTTTTTTATGTTGGGGATGGGAATTTTAGATCACCATAATTTTATTTAAAAACTGCCAAATAATCTTTTAAAAAAATCCCCCAATTTTTTTAAAGCCTTCCGGGTAAATTTTGGCGGCCGAAAAATAAAACTTTACAAGAATTAGAACCCCAGGGTGAGCTGTGTGGGGCGATTTCATGACATTTTAAAAAGGGTTTGCGATTGGCGGGAAAAAAATCACATGAACCCTAAATTTTCCATAAACACCCCTTTTTCCCCTATTCCCCCCTTTCAGTGTGTGTCTGTGAAATCATAAAGCAGGACCCGGGGTTGGGCCCCTTTTTCTCTCAAAACAGCTCAGCAAAATTTGTTCTATTTTTTTCACACAGAAAACTTCCTTTTAGCTGTGAACTTTTAAGAACTTTGGTAATTAGAGATTTTTTCAAAATTTTATTTAAACTTAGGCTGAAAAATTTTTAAAGGAAAATCTACGTTTGGCCCCAGCCGCGGGGGGGGGTGGGGGTGGGGTAGGGGCCCGGGGGCGCGGGCAAACACAGAAGAGAGGCCGGCGGGCCCGGGACGGGAGAGTGGGATTTTCGCACCCCAAAAACTGGGGTTTTGGGCCCCTGCTTTTGAAAGGGGTTTTTTTTATTAACAGTTTTTGCCCTTTTTTTGGGGTGAAATATTACTTGTATTTTTGTGCAGCCGTATTTTACTTTAAAGATAAGATTTTTTTCTAGTACTCCCAGGTGTATTTGATAGGTGCAAAAAAAAATTTTTTATTATCTGTAAATTTTTAAAGTTTTTTTTTTTTAAACTTTAGTGCATCTCATTTTTTTGGTTAAAAAACCCCCATTTTGTTTTAAAAATGGGAAATAAAGAACTTTTCTAGTCACCGCGGGTGTTTTTAATAGGGGGAAAAAACCATTTTTTTATTATCCGTACAAAATTTTAAATTACGTTTTTTTCACTTTGGCGCAGTCCAGCTTTGTTCATAGGGGCCACCTTGCACTTAAATTTGAATAAAAGAAAATTTTGTAGTCAACGCAGGTAAAATTTATAGGTGCAAAAAACCCCCTTTCAGTATCCGTAACATTTCAAATTTTTTTTTTTTTTTTAAAATTTTGGGTTAGGGCCAAAGTTTTGTACATAAGCCACCTGCACGAAAAATTTTAAATACAAAATTTTTTGTAGTCACCGCGGGTTTGTTTTTAAAAGGTGAAAAAAACCCCTTTTTAAATTATCCGTAAACCCTTTTCAAGTAGGTGTTTTTTTATTTTGGTGGGGCCCCAGTTTTTTTCATAGATAGTGTTGAGGGGATTTTATCGACAAAGGGTTGAAATGGGCACATTTTTTTATGTTGATCGAAATTTTTAGATCATGCATAAATTTAGGTTAAAATCTGTGCATCATCTTTTTAAAAACGCGCCATTTTCCCGGCGTTTCCCTGTCTTTTTTGGCGGCCAGCAAACAGCTTACAGAAAGAGCATGTGAGATGTGGTGCGACGTCATAAACGGGGAAGTGTAGGGTTTGGGCGATTGGCGGGAAAAAAATCACATGCCCTTTCTTTTTTACTAGAACACCCCCTCCTTTTCATATAAAGTGTCTCTCAGCGTCTCATCTCAGTAGGACTGCCTCTGCCTGTGTCCAAACAGCTCAGCGAAATTTTTTCCCTTTTTTTCTTAAACAGAAAAACCCTCTACTGTTACCCGGACCCTTACAACTTTTTTGGGATCAAAAATTGGAAGATTTTATTTATTTTGGGTAAATTTTTTAAAAGGAGCATCTACCACTGTAAAGTCCGGGGGGAACGGGGGGGGGGGGGGGGCGAACACAAAACAAGCTCTAAAAAAATATTGGATATAGTTCCCCCAAGACTTATGTGGGCCATTGCACTGAAAATATTTTTAAATTATTAACAGTTTTCTATTGAAATTTTTCCTGATATTGGGCAGCCTTTAACTTATATTAGGAAACACATTTTTCAAGAAACTGCAGTCTCTTTGTTAGGTGCAAAACTCCACTTTTATTTTCAGTTTACATTTCGATAGTGTTTCTTTTTTAAATTTTTCCCATTCCAGCCCTTTGGGGTTTATATAGCCACCTTTCAGTTAAATTTTGAAACCACAATTTTTTTAACAGCACATTTTATAGGCCAAAAATACCCTTTTTTTATCCGACTCATTTCAGAAACGTTGGTTTTTTTTACTTTTGGGGCAAAACAGCTTGTTTTATTGAAAGGGACCTTGCACTTAAATTTGAATACAGCAAAATTTTTAGTCAAACCCCCGGTGAATGAAAAGGGGCCAAAAATACCTTTAATCCGAAAGCATTTCAGATACTTTTTTTTCATTTGGGCCGGGAGGCCAATTTGTTGAAGGGCTACTTTGCAGTTTAAAAGTGAATAAAACAATTTTTTTAGTCCAAACCCCAGGGGAATTGAAAGGGGCCAAAAATACCTTTTATTAACCCAATACTTTCAATACGTGTTTTTTTTTTACTTTGGCCAGGGCCCCTTTGTTTTATAGGGCAAATTTCAGTTTAAAAATTTTAAAACGCCCAAATTTTTTTAGTCACCAGTGAATTGATTGGTGCCAAAAAATACCTTTTATTATCCGAATGCATTCGGGTACTTTTTTTTTCACTTTGGCGCACTACAGCTTTGTTCATTGAAAAGGGACCCCTTTTTCTTAAATGGAAAACAGCAATTTTGGAGTCACCACGGGGAATTTATAGGTGCCAAAAAAAACCTTTTTAAAATCCGAATATAAATTTCAGATATTTTTTTTTTTCACTTTGGCGCACTACCCGCTTGTTCATTGAGGCACCTTGCACTAAAAGTGAATACAGCAATTTTGTAGTCACCACGGAATTTAAAGGTGCCAAAATACCTTTTTTTACCGGGAAACATTTCAGATACGTGTTTTTTTTACTTGGCGGGGAGGGCCCGCTTTGTTTTATAAAAGCTACTTTGGGAAATTAAAGTAATACAGCAATTTTTAGTCACCACAGGGGAAATTTAAAGTTTCCCCAAAAAAACCTTTTTTTTACCGAAAAACATTTCCCGATATGTGTTTTTTCAAATTTTGGGGCAGGCCCGCTTTGGGTTTATAGATCAACTTTGCAGTTTAAAATTTTAATCCAGCAATTTTTAATCACCACAGGGGAAATTTATAGGTGCCAAAAAATACCTTTTATTATCCGAAAACATTACAGATAAAGTGGTTTTTTTTTACTTTGGCGCACTACAGCTTTTTTCATTGAGGGGGAACCCTTTCACTTAAATTGAATACAGGGAATTTGTAGTCACCACAGGTGAATTGAAAAAGGGGGCAAAAATACCTTTAAATTTTCCTAATATATTTTAGATACGTGATTTTTCACTTTGGGGCAGGCCAGTTTGTTGATAAGCTACTTTTCAGTTAAATGTTGGGAAAAAAGCAAATTTTTTTAGTCACCACAGGTGAATTGAAAAGGGGCCAAAAAAACCTTTTATTACCGAATACATTTCAAAACGTGTTTTTTTTACTTTTTGGGGCAGGCCACTTTGGGTTGGGTGGAACTAAATTTTTCAGTTAAAAATTTTAATAAGCAATTTTTTAGTCACCACAGGTGAATTTATTGGTGCCAAAAAAAAACCTTTATTTCCGAAGGGATTTCAGATACGTGGTTTTTTTTTACTTTGGGCCAAATACAGCTTTTTTTTTATTGAGGCACCTTTTCAAATTAAATGTGAATACGCAATTTTTTTGTCACCACAGGTGAATTGATAGGGGCCAAAAAATACCTTTTAATATCCAAATATTACAGATACGGGTTTTTTTTACTTTGGGGGCACTACAGCTTTTTCATTGAGGGACCTTGCACTTTAAAAGTAAAACAGCAATTTTGTAGTCACCACCGGTGAAAATTTAAAGGGCCAAAAATAAACCCTTTTAAAAATTAAACCGGAATTACCCCTTTTTCAGATTAAATTCCTTTTGGGGTTTTTTTTTTCCAAAAATTTGGGTTTTTTTCGCGGCCAGCTTTGTTGATAGATCAAAATTTTCAGTTAAAATTTTAATCCCGCAATTTTTTAGTCACCCAGTGAAAAGATAGGTGCCAAAAAATACCTTTTATTTCCAATAAAATTAAAGATCCCTGGTTTTTTTACTTTTGGCGCACTACATTTGTTCATTGAGGCACCCCTTTCACTTAAATGTGAAACAGCAATTTTGTATCACCACAGGTAATTGAAAGGTGGCAAAAAAACCTTTATTATCCTAATAAATTTTTAGAAACGTGTTTTTTTTAAATTTGGCGCAGGCCAGCCCCTTTTTGATAGAGCAAATTTGCCCGTTAAATGTGAATAAAGCAATTTTTATTTACCACAGGGAATTGAAAGGTCCCCAAAAAAACCTTTTTATCCCAAAACATTTCAGAAATTTTTTTTTTTCCCCTTTTTGGCACCAAACTTTGTTTTATAAAAACTACTTTGCAGTAAAAATTTAATAAAGCAATTTTGTTTGGAATTTTGGGAAATTTTGGAAAAAACCCTTTTTTTTCCAAACAAAAAGAAACTTTTTAAAACTTTTCCCTCATTTTTTTTAATTTGGGAAAATAGCAAATTAAGGGGGTAAGCGAGCAAAGAGGGGGAAAAAACCAAAAAATAATTTCGGGTAAAAATGTATTTTTTTAGGCCACCCCACCCCGCTTTTTTTTTTTGAGGACCCGCACAAAAGTCCAAAATTTTTTGGGGGCACCCTTTGAATTAAAATTAAAAATCCCCAAATTTCCCCTTAAAATGGTTTTTTCAAACCCCACCATTGTTTAACCCCCTTCGTTAAAGGTCACAGGCCCCCAAAATTTGAATCCAAAATCCTTTAATGAAACACCCCAAATTTTTTTCAACCCCTTTTCCCACCACTTTTTGGGTAATCCTTTTTTAAATTTTGAAAACCCCAAAATTTTTGGGGTCAAAGGAAAAGTTAAAAAAAAACCAAGGGGGAAAAAACAAAAATGGTTTTTTTCCCCTTTCGCCCAACTTTTTTCTTGGGGTGCCATAAAGGAAAAAGAAAGGGGGGCCAACACGGGGAAAAATTTGGCAAAATCCCTTTAAACCCCTTCATTTCCCCCTTCTTTACCTTTGGGGAGGGCCCTTTTTTGGGTGGGGAAATGCAGTAAATTAAACGAAAGTCCCCCCGGGGTTGAAAAATAAAAAAAAAACCAAATTCCCTATTAATGTTCTTTTGGAGGGTTTTTTCCTTTAGGTTCACCAACTTTTGGGTGGGGAAAGGACGGGTTGGGGTTTGGGTCCCAAATTTTGGGGGGCCCCCGGCAAAAGGGAGGGGGTGGGAATGGGGATTTGATTGGAGTTGGGGAAACCCGGGGTATGTTTATTTCGCCGTTAAAAAAGGTCCAGTCCAAGGCGTGCCCTTCCTTGACCAGGCCCCTGATTTTAAAGGGTTGTCTTGGGGGGGCCTTTTTTCGGGGGAAACGTTGGCAAAAATTTAGGTGGGTTAAACACCCCCAACTGTTATACTGAACGAAGAGAAATTTTTAATGGGGGCCCAAAACTTGGCCAAAAAAGGCCGGACCGAAGCCCGGGCCTCCCAAAACTGTAAACCTTGGTTTTTTAACCCCCTTTTTCCCCCCCCCCGTCCCCCTCCCCCCGAAACCAAAGGTTTTTCCCTTATCTGCCCATTCTCACAAGGAGTATGGTCGGGTCAGCCCTTTCCTTAAACCTTCCCTGGCCCCGAATTACCACCCACAACCCTAAAGCCCCCCAAAAAAACCCCTTTACCTTCTCCAAATTTAAAGGACCTGACACCAAAAAGCCGTCAATCCACTTCCGTGCCCTGGGCAAAAACGTTTTCCCCCAGAAACCAAGGCCATGTTAAAAAATAAAACTTTTTAAAACCTCCCCAACATCAGGAGCTTGTGGATGGGTTTCCGGAACAGGGCCGAAAAAAAACCCGGGTTCCAAAATTTCGCCGGCAAAATGGGGGTTGAATTTTAAAAGGGGGGGAAACTGGGCCCCCCTTAAAATTTGGAGGCGGAGACACCCGGGACAATGAAGGGCCCTATAAACTAAAACTCCCGGGCACTCCGGGAAAACCCCAAGGGCAAGTTTCGCATTGCCGTGAAGCTTGGGCCCCCCCGGCTGCATTTCAAAAAAGGTTAACTCCCGGGTTTAAGGCAAAAACCCCCCATGGACTTTAAAAGTGGAATTCCACCCCTAGACATGTCTTAGGTTTTAAGGGGACTGTTAGGTATTAATGACAATTTTTTGACAAAAAGCGGTTTTACCCAAAATTTTTTGGGGGGCCACCCAAAGTAAGGGGGAAAGGCTTGGGGGGAATTTTAAGGGTTTTTAAGAAACCCCCCAAAAAAAAAGGGGCAGAATCCCGAAAAACGTTACTGGGTTTGGAATTGGGTCCCGTACAAACAAAACCAAAAAAAATTTTTTACCCCAAAAAAGAGGAGTAAAAACAGGAAAATAAGGGAAACCCTTTTGAAAAAAAATCAATGGGAAGACATTGTTTTGGGTTCTCAAGCCCCAAATGGTTTTAAAGGCAACTTTAGGGGGGACGAGTAAGTGAAGAAGGTGCGGAAGAAGGAAGGGTTTGGAGAAGTTAGGGTGATCTGGGGAATTTTAAAATTTTTTTACCTTTTCCCAATGCACAATTTCAGGGCAAATTAACAAGAGACCAAACTTAAGATTTTTGGGAAAAAATAATTGTTAAAACACCAATGGGGTTTTTGGGTATGGTTTGGGCCCTAGATTTGGGGATAAAATGGAGGCTAAAATCCCCGCAAAAACCCCGCCCCGGGGGATAGGGGGGTGTTGTCCCGCCCAGCAGCCAGCGTCATACTGATCACCTTCACAAAAGCTGGGGGATTTATTACAGACAAAAAAAGCATCCCCCGGGTTTCCACAGAAAAATGTGGATCCCTTTGACTTTCATCAAATGAACCAGGATGGGGCTCTGAAGATTTGTGGGCCCCAATTGCCGGGGGTCACCGTTTAGTTCCGTCTAATTCACATTCCTCTTCAAACAGAAAAAGTCCTCTTTAAAAAATTTTTTTAAAATGAAATTTTTCTTACTTTCAAAATTTTTTTTTCTCTTTTTTCCCCAAAAGTTTCCCTTTTGCTGGTTTTGGGGGTTTTAGGGGAATTTTAAAAGCAGCAAGGTTTCATACAAAACCTTAAAACCATTTAAATCACTTTAAACTTTTGAAGTTTTTTTTGGTTTTTGCAAAGGTTTTTTAGGGCCCTGGGTTTCTTTAGATAACAGCTATAATTTAATTTGGTTTTCCCTTTTGGGAAAATTTAAAAAGGATTGGCATTTCCCCAATTATTTCTCCATCAAAAATTTTTAATTTTTTTGGGAGTAGAAATCAAAATTTTTTAAAATTTTTTTGGGGGTTTTACTTTCTGGTTAGATACAGCAATAATTTTATGGTTTCCCTTTGGGGGCAAAAAATGTGGGTTTTAAAATGGCATTTTTCCCCCCCACAATTTTAAATTTTGGCGAGGAAATTTCCCTATTTAAAATTTTTTGGGGTCATGTTTCTGTGAGATACAGCAATAATCCCTTGGGCCTTTTTTTGGGGAAAAGAAATGTGGGTTTAAGGGGCTTTTTTTCCCCCCCCCAAAAATTTTTAACAGTGGCTGAGAAATCATATTTTTAATTTTTTGGGCAAAGCTTCTTTGAAATGCCCGCAATACACAGGGGTTTCCCATTCAAAAAAAAGTTTGCTTTTAACAGACATTTGTTTTTTCACAATTTTTCCCCCAAAATGGGGTCAAGGGGCATGTTTTTTAATTTTTGGGGGGGGCATTTTGGGGGTGACATGCAGCTATACTAAAACAGGTCCTTTTTATAAAAAAATGTTGTTTCTAACAGACCCTTTGTTCTTCACAATTTTCAAAAGTGGGTATAAGGTCATGGGTTTTTAATTTTTGGGGAATTTTTGCAGGGGCATCCCTAAACCAAAGGGTTTTCCCATTTGGGAAAAAAAAGTTGTTTTTTAAAAAGACATTGTTTATCACAATTGTCAAAAGTGGGTCAAGGTGATTTTGCTGTCAGAAACAGGAATAGTAAAGGAAACTGTTAATGGACCCCATAAAGGGAAAAATACTTGTTTTTGCAAGATCTTTAACAAGCTATCCATCCCTGTAAATTTAGACAACCCAATTTTAAAACCAAATTTTTAAAAAGAGAAACAAAAACAGTTGGGGTTTCCCTCCTATTTTAAAAAAAGTGATTTTTTTTGAATTAAACTACTGTAAAAACTTGCATTTAAAAAAATTTGCTGGGAAAAAAATTCCCGAATTGTACAAGGGAAGGGTACAGGAAAACTTTTACCAATTTAGGGTTAAATTCAGAAACATTGGGGGTAGGACACGGGCAAAGAAAACAAAGGGACAGAGACAAATTCCTCCAGCACGTGAAATAAAATTTGAAAAAGAAAAGCCAAAAAAA
>JAODAL010086123.1:0-10357 GCA_025379985.1 Phyllomedusa bahiana
TTTTTTCAGCTCTTCAAAATCCAAGGGGGTTTTTTCCCCCTCCCAGCTGGGTGTTTCTTCAGTGAAGGGGGATGACATCCCCCCTTCACTGTTCATGCTCGCTCCCAAGTTAGTGTGCTCCCCACACCCTCTCTGTCTGAATCCACATGTCACTGTGTTGTTTCTCTATCTATGCAGTCTTATTTTGTAACAGCTGTTTACATATCACAACCCTGCATTCAGTCTAGACAGTCTTCTATGAACTCTTATAGCACTGATCTCTTCTCCTCTCACAGCTGGAGGTTTGTTACAGTTGAATCCAGTCTTCTACAAGCTCCTCCAGTGCACAGATCCGTCTCCTTTCTATGTTTACACGAGGCACAGAGGCACAATTCTGCTGTTTTCTGATTGTAGAAGCAGCCTGTAGTGTCACTGAGGAGCTGGTGGCTGTGCAGAGTGAAATGTTGCCGGCCCCTTACATGCAGGAACATTAAGGCACTGAGGCACAATTCTGCTGTTTTCTGATTGTAGAAGCAGCCTGTAGTGTCACTGAGGAGCTGGTGAGTGTATAACGTGAAATTGTTGCCGGCCCCTTACACGCAGGAGCATTAAAGCACCGAGGCACAATTCTGCTGTTTTCTGATTGTAGAAGCAACTGCAGTGTCACTGTGCAACTGCTGGCTGTGCAGAGTGAAATGTTGCCGGCCCCTTATTCTGAATGACAGAGGCAGGAATGCAGGCTACCGTGAATACAACCAGGGGCCAGACAGAATGTAAATTAGTAGAGCCGTCAGCCAATGAAATGAAAGGAGGTGGAATCTGAAGGCACTGGGGAACAGTGTTTCCACAAAATGAAGATAAGAGAGACAGTGAAAACAAGACAGCTCTGCAAATGACATCCAATTGCAAATTTGCTTGTTTTCACTGTCCCCTTATTCTGAAGGCCATTTAATGTAATGATACAACCCCTTTAAGCAGGTCTCGATGTGAACAGTGCATGCTTGAGAAAGGAAAGCAGAGACATCCGAAACGTCGCAAAGGTTATGCACTATCAGCTCTAGCTGGGAGTCCTAAGGAACGACACTTATGGACATGTAAACATTCCCCAAATGTGGACGTGAACTAGTCGAAAAGATCAGACACGCTGCTGTGCTACATGGTCAATATTTGTATATAAATGAAGTTTGTAGTCGTTTGAAGATAAAAAGTGAAGTAAACACAATATAAGCCTTGGATACTGATTAATGTTGCATGTAAGGAGCGGGCTCCTCTCCTAAACCTGCTCAATGTATAATTACACCCCGTTAGTGATGAGTAGATATAAGATCTCTTCTTTCAGGTGCTTGGAGCAGCTTCTGAGTGAAGACTTTCACTGTTTCAATGTGAAATGCAGAAAAAACCTTTTATTTATATAAAATCTCCCTCATCAGACCTCATCGACCATTTTATTAACTTAATGGATCCAACACTGGCCCAACATAATCCAACAAGTCTGACATAGTCCAAAGGGGAATCCTGGTCAAAAATAAAAACACTACAGATACATGACAGCACGAAACTCAATCCCCTGCACCCTCTGAGGATCTTGTCTGCAGCTGGTCCTCTAGAAGTGCAGGGTACACAATATGATTCTGGGGGCTACAGACCACATCCACAGCACAATCTCTGGGGGGTGACCCTCTGCTCCCTCACCTCAAGGAAATCTTGCATGTAAGCTTTGTTCTGAACCCCGTTCTACCACCCATCCCCATCATTGTGTTATGCCTCCTAGTGCCAACACAAAATACAACATCAACCTACCGCCCTCAACTATCACCCCATAAACTCCCCACCACCTCCACCTATCACCCCATAAACTCCCCACCACCTCCACCTATCACCCCATAAACTCCCCACTATCTCCATCTATCACCCCATAAACCCCTTACCACAACCATCTATCACCCCATAAACCCCTTACACCTCCACCTATCACCCCATATCTCCCACAACCATCACCCCATAAACCCCTTACCACCTCCACCTATCACCCCATATCTCCCACAACCATCTATCACCCCATAAACCCCTTACACCTCCACCTATCACCCCATATCTCCCACAACCATCTATCACCCCAAAAACCCCGTACACCTATCACCCCATATCCCACATTCACCTATCAAAACCCCTAAACTCCTCCTATCTCCACTATCACCCCATAAACTACCCCATAAACACATCCCCTCTACCACCCAAAAACCCCCTTCCACCTCCACCTATCACCCCATATCTCCCACAACCATCTATCACCCCATAAACCCCTTACACCTCCACCTATCACCCCATATCTCCCACAACCATCTATCACCCCATAAACCCCTTACACCTCCACCTATCACCCCATATCTCCCACCTCCACCTATCACCCCATAAACTCCCCACTACCTCCACCTATCACCCCATAAACTCCCCACCACCTCCACCTATCACCCCATAAACTCCCCACTATCTCCATCTATTACACCATAAACCCTTTACCACCTCCACCTATCACCCCATATCTCCCACCTCCATCTATCACCCCATAAACTCCCCACTATCTCCATCTATCACCCCATAAACCCCTTACCACCTCCACCTATCACCCCATATCTCCCACAACCATCTATCACCCCATAAACTCCCCACCATCTCCATCTATCACCCCATAAACTCCCCACCATCTCCATCTATCACCCCATAAACTCCCCACCATCTCCATCTATCACCCCATAAACTCCACACCACCTCCCTCACCCCATAGTCTCCCCCAATCTTCCACATTAGCATCCCATAGCCTCCTCATCTCCACGTATCACTCCATACTGCCTCCACCTACATTAACATAAACCCCTCATTTCCACCTATCATCCCATAACCTTCTCACCTCCACTGATCACCACATGTGGAGTGTGAGCAGAGGGAGAGCACGGTTAAAAAGTGCGGAAAAATAAATTCCAAGATGTTTTGGGGCAGTAAATTCGGGAAAGGGAGACTGTGGTCGGGGAAAAATTCCCTCATGGGGGTGTGAGCTGGTTTGGAGAAAAAAAGGGAAAGTGAACAAAACCCATCAAGAAGACTTTTTATGGGTTTAAAAAACGGGGTAAATTTGAAAGGAAAATAAAAGTCTGCAGAGCCTGTGTAAAACCCCCCGGGGGTTACCCTAACCCCCTTTAATTTTGGGCCAAAAGGAAAAATTGGGTTTAAAATTAAACAGGTCCTTAAAAAGGCCTTTTGGGGGGCCCAACAGGGGGCCTTTTACCACTATAGGGGAAAAAATTTTTTAAGGGGGTTTTAATTTTAAGAATTTTTCCGGGATGGGGGAATTATACCCAACCTGTTGTTTTTTAAAAACTAACCGGGAAAAAACACTGAAAGGGAAGGTTTACCCAAGGTTTTTAAAAACAGGGGGCCTGTGTACACGGGGGCTACCCACTATATGGGGGGGATAAAAACCCGGGTTTTCAGAGCCTGTTTTCACTGGTGCCCTACCAAATTAGGGAAAGTAATATAAGTCTGAAGGGGCCGGGTTTCCCACTTGGTTTTTCTTAACCCACAAATTTAATGGTCCAATTTGGTATGGGGGGTAATATAAGTCGGGGCAGGAGGCCAAAAAATTTTTGAAAACCCACTGATTTCCCTTTTACCCCCAAAAAAAAGGGTTTCACGGGTTTAAAAAGGAGGAAATATACAGTCGGCAGACCTGTGTACACTGGTGTCTACCACTATAGGTAAACTGTAGGGAAAAAAGGGGTTTAATAAAACCCCCTTTTTATTTTTCAGAAGCCTGTGTACTTGTTCCCCAAATTGTAAATTTTTTCAAACCAAAGGGAAAACCCCCCCTTTCACCCTCGATGTAGGCCCTCCTTAGCATTTTGATTAAATTTTGGGTGTGACCCCAAGACTTGGCTGGAGCAAGAGCACGGAGGTGGTCCAGTGATTAAAATGGCCCCTTTTTAGTAACTCTCATGAAATTGTGAATGTCCTCCAGCTTTTCAAAAATTTTCGGGGTTTAAATCCCCACCCTTAAACCCTTCCCCAATGGCACAATAACATACATGTACACCCCCAAAATTTTAAATTCCATGACAGGAAGTGAATTGGAAAACACGCCCATAGGGAAAAAATAAAAAAAAAAAAAAAAAGAGAGAAAAAAAAGGGAAAAAAAAAGGAAAAAAAAAGGGTCTTTTTAAGAAAAAAAAAAGACAAGCAATGATTAATAATGATACAAAAGATTTTTTCTAAAATTTCAAGCCAAATGGTCCCGGGGGGCATTTAATTTAAAAATCCAAAAAGTTTTCTCTTTTTAAAAAGAAATTTGGGTTTTAGATTCCCCCCTCAAGAATTAATTTTTACTTTTTCAAAAACCAAAGAAAAAAAAGATAAAATTTAATCTCCATTGTGTGCAGGGGGAGAAAAGGGCCAAGGATGTTTCCAGATAAAAATTTAAAAAGCCCCCGTTTTTTCTAATTTTTTTTGAAGGTTTTTCCAAAAAATTCTTTTTTCAATGCCCAAATTGTATTCCTACTTTAAATAAGGCACTTTCCCTTTACACGGGAAAAAGAAATAAACAAACAGCCTCAGTATTACGTTGAAAAAAGGGTAAAAATTTTTTAAAACCCAGGGTTACGCCTTTCCCTAGCAGAGAACTCGCAACTTTAACCCGGGGTACGGGCACATGTTACAACGAAAACCCCCTCTAAAAACCCAAATTTCCCTTTAAATTAAAAACCATTATTATTTACTTTTGTATCCTCAAACGGGCTCGGGGACAAAAATTGTGGAAGGGGGGTCGACCTTTTCTGGGTATGTATTATTTTTCCCTGTTCAATGATTTCTGAAGAAAAAACATCTTGGCAAAGATAGGTAGATTTTTTTGTACTAATTTAATTATCTTTTAAAATTGGTTACTATAAGGGTAACAAATGCCCAAAGGGGAAAAAAAAAAAGGGGCCTTAATATATTTCTTTTGGGATTTTCTTTTTCCCTTAGTAATTGGGGTTTACTATTTTTGTCTGACACAAAAACCCTTTGCTCTACCCAATGCCCCCATCGGGGAATAGTTTCTTTTTTTTAAAAAAACGTTGTTTCTATAAAAATAAATTTGGGGCGTTTTCAGAACATCCAAGCCCTGAACAAAAAGTTAGAAACGGGGGAAACTCCCCCACATTTATAGCTTTTTAGTGTGTGTTCTGGAGGGCTACTTTTGGTGAAAAACCCAGGGGTTTCCCGCATTTTCCCTTTTCCTGTATAATACGATTTGAACCTCATTATTCTTAATGTTTTAAGTTTTAACCTAAAAAATGAAAAACTCCCGAGTTTTAAGGCAAAAGGTAAAACCCAAAATTAAAATTATTTTTTTAAAATGGTAAAAAATTAATTTTTCTATATCCGAAACTGTTCCACCCCAAAAATAAATAAAAATGTCAAAAATTAAATTTTCCAAAAAGTCCCTTTTTTCCCTGCCAAAAAAAGGGATTATTTTTGAAAAAAAAAATTTAAATTTTTCCCCCTTTCCCCACCAAGCCATGTACAATTGGGCCAGGGGGGGTGAAAATTTACCCCCATTGGGGCACCCCTTTTAAACTGTAAATAGAATAAAATTTCCCTTGAAAACAAAAAAATTTTTGTTTTTAACAGGGATTCCACTAACCTGCAGAAAAAATTTTTAAAAATTCCTCTGAATATAGGTCGTTTCATAGAGGTTTGGGGAGCTAAACGGGGCATAGGGAAAAATGGTGTGGGTTGGGAAAATAAAGGGAAAACAAAGGGCACATGGGGAAACCAAAAGGAAACCTACTACCAAGGAATTTATTTAAAATTTTTGAGTACCTGGTACTATCCCTTTTATGTAACTTGGGGGTACCACCCCAAGAGGTTTGGAGGAGGTCATCTATCCAAAGCCCCAAAAATTTCCCCGTTTAAAGAGCCAAAAACCCCTAAATTGGGCCCCAAAAAGGGGGGGCGGTAGGGGAAATTTTTGTTTTTGGGAGTCCATGGGGAAAACTGGGTGATAGGATTCCAAAACCCAAAAATGGGCGATTGTTTGCATTCCCAAAAAACCTAGATAAAATCCTTCCTTCAAAAAAATTTGATAGAAACCCCGGAAATTTCCCCTGTTGGGGTTTCCCCTTAATTTTTTAAAAATTTTTGCTAAACATTTAAGTAACCCCAAAGCAAACTTCTCTTTTACATAGTTTTTTCCATGACTACCACTTTCCCCCCTTTTCCCCCCGCCATTTTTAAAGACAATATTTTTTTTTTTTCCCCTGTTAATTTTTTTTAAAACATTTTTTGTTTGTTTGGGTAAATAGATTTTGAAGTTTTTTTATTATTATTCGTTCAAACCCCGGTTTCAAACTTCCCCCAAATCCTTTCCCTTTTGTTTTGGAAACTTTAAAAGCCTTTAATTTCGTGTTCTAATCGGATAATAATTAAAGGGTTTGGTATGATGAAAAAAGCTTCCCCTGATACTATATTCCCTATCAGATCTGTTTTTTTATTTCCAATTTTTTAAAAACAAAAAGTGTTTTTTGCTCCAAGAAAGAAAAATTTCCCCATATTCACTATGACCCAGTATTTTTACCCCTGTTTTAAATTTTTATGCATTTCTCCCGATCTGGATTAAAAAAAATTTTTTACGAATTTTTAGGAACGTACAAAATTTTTTTACATCTAGGATGGTATTGAATAAATTTAAATTATTTGCTGGGACCAAAAAATTAACCCCAGACCAACAATTACTGTTGTTCTGGGGTTAATGTAACAGAAGAGAGATTCAAAACATTGTTTAAATACTTGTCAATATATGAACAGGGGTTCGGCCCAACGCGGGGTTTCTTTTGACTGTTTTCCCCTCCGCTGAGGAAGGGACCCCTTTTTCCCCCCCCCTTGTTTTTCCCCCCCCGGCCCTTTCCCAGAAATTTCCTTTAAACCTTTTTTTTAATGATTATCTCGAATTTTTTAAAAATGGAGGAATCCCAAAATCCTTTATTGATTTTTTTTCCCTCCCGAATGGTTTTAATATCTACATCTGACAGTCCCAGATGGTTTTTTCTATTGGGAAACAAAACTGACTTGGTTGGAAGATCTATCCTTATTTTTTAAAAAAGGGCCTCCCTGAATAAAAAACGTGTTTTTACTGGGTTTTTTTTTCAAAAAAACTCTGTCCATTTGATATTTAGTTAATCCCTTTGGGTTTTTTTTTTTTTAATTTTGGGAATATTTTTTCCCCCCCAACTTTCTGAGATTATTCTCTATTTTTTTCATGCCTTTTTTATAAGAAATTTTTTCCCTTTCCCAAAACTTTTTTTAAATTTTTTTTGGATCCCCTTTAGTCATTTTTTTATATTTTTGACAATTTTTTCATCCTCAAAATTTTTAAAAAATTTTAAATTTTATTAAAACATTAAATGATTCCTCCAGGTTTTGGAAAAAACGAGAAAAATCATCCAAAAAAGGTCCAAGGAACAGAAGGGGCCCGGGGGGAAGCACAAGGGGCGGGGAAGGGGGAACCCCTCAGGGAGGGAACAGCTCAGAAGAAACGCACCCAGGCCCCGGGCGTTTGACAATGTTTTTTAATCTCTCTTCTTTTTACATTAACCCCAGAAAAAACCCGTCATGTTGATTCCCGGGGGTTAAAATTTCGTACCCTAAAAATTTCAATTTATTCAAAACCACCTAGATGTTTTAATTAAAAAATTTTTACTTCACTAACAATTCTAAACATGTTTTTTAATCCCAAACAATAATAAAACTTTCAAACAGAGTAACAATACCCGGGAACTAAAAGGAAAAATAGGGAAAAAAAATTTTTTTCTTGGGGCAAAAAACACTATTTGATTTAAAAACATTGGAAATAAACAACCCGATCTGATTTGGGAATATAGTAAAACAGGAAGCTTTTTTCATCATACCAAATTTTCCAACTTTTTTATCCGATTAGAAAACGTACTGAGGCTTTTGACAGTTTCCCAAAACAAAATGGAAAAAGGGGGGTTTGAAAGGGGGCTGTAAACCAAAATTACGAATAATAAAACTTCAGAAATAAAATTTATCCCAAAAAACAAAAAATAGCTTTAAAAAAAATTTTAACCCGAGGAAAAAAAAAATATTGTCAAAAAAATGGGGACAAGGGTGGGAAAAGTGGTAGTCATGGAAAATCAGTATAGAGAATTTTTTGCGGATACTTGTTTGATAGCAATACTTAAAAAAAAATTAAAGGGGGAAATCCAACAGAGAATACCGGAATTCTATCGAATTTTTTAAAGGGAAGGATTTAACTAGGTATTTTTAATGACAAACAAACATCACTTTATGGTTGAGAATCCCACACACCATTTTCCAGGACCCCTAAAAAAAAACACAAATCTACTACCCGCCCCCCCCCTTGAGGGCCCAATAAATAGCAGTTAAAAAGGGTCTTTAAACGAAAATTTTGTGCTGGATAAATGACCTCCCCAACCTCTTGGTGTGAAAATCCCCTTCATCAAAGATAGTACACAGGACTCAAAACATTTTTAAAAAATTCCCTTGGGGTAGTACTTTTCCTGGGTTACATGTGACTGGTTTTTCCCTTTATCTTCCCTCCCCACCATCTTTCTTGTCCCGCTTTAGCCACCACCTCTATGCAAAACCCTAATTCAAGGAAAATTTTAGAATTTATTCTGCAGGTAGTGAATACCTGTTGAAACATAATTTTTTTGTTTTCAATGGAAAATTCTATTTTCAGATACAAGTGGCCCCAATGGGGGCTAAAATTTTAAACCCTCCCTGGCTAATCTGTACATGGCTTTGGTGGGAGGAAAATTAAATTTTTTCTTCAAATAATCCCCTTTTTGGGCAGAATAAAGTACTTTGGAAGTTTTAATTGATGACATTTAAATGATTTGGGATGGAACAGTTTCGGATATAAAAAAAATTTTTTTTACATCAATAATAATAATTTTAAATTTAGGTTTTACCTTTTGCCATGATACTCCAAAATACATTTTTTAGATTATACTTATACATTAAGAATAATGAGGTTCACCTTCGTCATTATAACGGGAAAGGGAAACTGCGGAAACACTGTTTTTACAGCTAAAAGTACCTCCAGAACACACACTAAAAGCATACCTGGGGGGGAGTTCACCCGTGCTAAACGCCCTCTTTCAGACTTGGAAATGTTCTGAAAACGCAAAATGATATTATAGAGCAACGTTTAAAAAAGAAGAAACATCCAAGATGGAGCATAGATAGAGCAAAGGGGTTAGTTGTCAAAAAAGATAGAACCCAATTTAAACTAAGGAAAAGAGATCCCAAAGAAATATATTTAAGGACCCTTTTTCCCTTTGACATTTTTACACCTTATAGTAACCAATATAAACAGATAATTAAATTAGTACAAAAAAAATCTACCTATCTTATGCCAAATGAATGTTACTTCAGAAATCATTGAACAAGGGAAAAAAATACTACCTAGAAGAGGTCGATCCCTTGCCACAATGTTGTCCCCGAGTCCCGTTTGAGATACAAATGTAAATAATACATGGCTTTCAAAGAAAAGGTTCTTTAGGGGTAGAGGTTTACGTTGGGAACATGTGCCAGACCGGGGAATGACTGAGTTTTTCTGCTAGAACAAGGTGAACCCTGTTATAAAATTGATACTTTTATCAACTGTAGCTTGGGCACATGACGTTTTTGGATCCGTTTTGGATGCGTTTTACGGACCTTTTTACCTGCGAAAACTTGGATGCAAACGCAAACCAAAAAGCGGATCCAAAAACGCAACAGCTGATCCTTTTTTTGGATGCTAATTGGATGCGTTTTTTTCATGCGTTTTACGGATCCGTTTTTTGGATCCGTTTTTTCAATGCTTTATTTAAATCAACCTATCAAACTGCAATTTAAATATAATATAACCTAATCAATGACCAAGAAAAAAACCCTTTTTAAACCCCAGTGTCAGTCGCTGACATACACCTATGATTTTAGAACCCGCACCTCCCCTAATTTTTTTTTTAAATCAACCAATAGTTTTCAACCCCACCCCATGTAAATTAATTAATAACAATCATGTATAAACTAAATAATTTCTCTAAACTAAATATTTATTTAAAATTAAAAAAAATATTTAGTATACATATATTTATACATATAAATAAATGTACATTTTTTATACTATTATATACATTAATATTATTTATATACATTTAAACTTTTGTATTTGAAAATTTTTATATAATATAATATATATATACACACACTATTAATATACATAAATATATAAATATATATATATATTTACATACAAATATTTATAAACTAAAAAAATGAGCCAAACATAATATTAAAATTTTTAATTTTTAAAAAAATT
>JAODAL010086124.1:0-10356 GCA_025379985.1 Phyllomedusa bahiana
GGGGCCCGGGGAACCCCCCAACGCAGACTTCACCTGTGCTCCAACCCAAAAGGTCGGGTATGGCCCGCAGCCAAGGGGGCCCAGAAAAAATTTCCGGGGAGGATCGAGGCAGGACAAGAAGTTGAAAAAACGTTCCTTTAAGGGGCCCCAATTTCAAAAAGGGGGCCGACGGAAGCGGATACGCCTTAAGGCATTGCCACTGACCAGGAAAACATATTTTTTCTGAAAGGGTCCCGGGAACGAAACCTGGCCACAATTTTTCTGGGCTTATGAATTTTCCGCCGATCCTGAGTCAATAAAGGGGTGGCCTAAAGGTCTGTCCGGAGAAGCACCAATATTACGGGCATGGCAGACGGGGAAGCCGTTCTGACCCCAGGGTGCCTCTCCTACGACCCAGGGGGAATTTCCCGGGCGCCCCGGGACGTCCCCAAATAAAAAATGGCCAGAACCCCACAATAGAAGCAAAGCTGCTTCAACGACGTTTGAGAACGTTCCTCCTGGGACAGGTGGGCCTCTCACCCAAAGGTTCCCTTTTAAAGGGTTCCTTGGGAGGGGGAAAAGGGGTTCCCCCGCTGGAACGTGGGACCAAGGGGGGAAAAGGGCGGGGACGGAGGTTTTTCCCGGATTTTTTTCCCGGGAAGCGAATACCACCGGGGGGCAAAGGATAGGTCATCCAAAAGCAGCTGTAACCCCAGGGGGAGCCCTCCTTTGATTCCCCCGAGAGGCCTTGCCAAATTCGCCACCAAGCTTCGTTTACCATTTCCACTCCGAACAGAGTGGCAAAACTGCCCCAAATACTGACCGATTTTTTCGCCCACAAACCCCGACAGCGCTGCGGCCCAAAGGAAGAGGGCCCGGTTCCTCGAAACGTGCGGAACCCCCGGAGGAATTTTTGGAGGGTCCGCCGTCAGAGGATCCCCTCGATCCCATAGGGGCGTACCCCAAACCCCAAGGCTTCTCCAACAAAAAACCCTGATTATGAAGGCCACCTTGGTTTCGCTCGGGTAGGGGAATTTAGTCCCCCATCATCTCGAGGGGGATGGAGCACGGCTGGAACCCCGGCACTTCATGGGGATTTTTCCATCGTAGCAAGGGGGCAGATCAGGGGAGGTCCCGAAGCCGGAGAAAGGTTAAGCAATGGATGCCGGCAACGGATCCCGGGCAGAGGGGCACCGGGAAGAGGCAACGGTCGCCATTTTCTGCATCAGGGCCGGGCTAGCTGGCCGATACTTTACTCTGGGGCAAACAGCGTAGTGACATCCTGGAGATCAGGCAAAATACCCTGGTGGAACCCAAATGGCCATCATACTGTAACGGAGGAGGGGGTTTTTGCTGGCCAAGCAATTGATGTGCTAACCCACCCCCGGGGGAAGGGAAAATCTAATAGCCCCCGGTTTTCACCAAGCCCCTGCAAAGGGGGTTTGGTTTGCTGCGGCGTGAGGCTCCCAAATTTGGGTTTACCCCTGACGTGACTTGCTTGCAAAGGGGGCCGGGGTACAGCGGGGTACAAAGACAAAAATCCAGAGACGTATGGGGGGCGGGCAGAAGCCCAGGGCAGGCATAAAGGGGTTTTCGAGCCCAGAGACGGGAAACCGGTCAGGGCAGGCGGCAAACGGGCCAAGGTCGGAAAACCCAAAAAGCGGACTGGTACAGGGGTAATAAAGACTAAACTAAAATTAACCTCTAAACACACCAAAAAAACCCCCCAAACCCAACGGGCCAGGAATGCTGGGGGGGGATACCTTAAATAAAACCAGCGCCCGAAAAAGGACCAATTATCTGGCCGGCCCTTAAATTTAAGAAGTCCGCGCACCCCGCGCCTAAAACAGCGGCCTTTCGCACACACCGGGGAGGGGCGTTCCCCAGGAGGGGGGACAGGAAAGGACGGGGCCCGGGCCAGGCCCGCAAAGGGATGGTAAAGGGGCAGTGAAACCCGCCCGCCGGACCCCCTCCCAAGCAGGGGAGGGATGGGGGGGGCAGGGGACCCCCGCGACCCCCGGGGACAATAAAAATTGAAAAGTACCCAAGATTATGCAGAATTAACCCAACCAGGTATTGTGTCCAGGGGAAAGGTATGGGGAAATAAAAAACCAATTAAGAGAAAAGGGTTTAATATATAAAACAAGGATAAAATTGGGGTATTTTAACCTCCCCGCTCCAGATTTTCCCTCTCCCTACCCCAATAAATTCTCTTCACATCCAATACATTCCCCCCTTAAAAGTTCTTGTTCTCGTCACTCTTCCTACATCCGCTCTTTTTTCCATCTCGGGAGGATCTGGACCCTTTGGGCCAAAGACGGAAAAAATAATTGGGTTTTGAAGCGTCAAAACAGGGAGCCCCTTCTCCGTCATTCTGTACTGCTCATAACCTACGGTGTTTCCCCGTCATCCCCCACCACAGCCGCATATCACCTCAAAAAAGGGGAACCCCTGCAATGAAAAACATATACTTATAAAAGATTTTATAAAAGTCCCCCAAAAAAAGGGTGCTATATTTTAAAGAGTTTTTAACCAAAAAAGGGCTTTTTCATGACCTCCCTTTTTTTTTTAGCTCTAAATGTCTTAAAAAGGGGTGTGTAGGGTTTGTTTGAACGATATCATTCCCCCCCACAGGCTTGAAACCACCATCCTTACCCCACCGTGGCTCACTCTAGCCCAAACAAAGGTCTTTTTAAATAAAAAATCAAGAACTTAAAATACAAACAATAAATAGTTACAATGTAGCTGGGGGTTACCACTTATGTCTTTCACATAGGGGTCCAAAAAAACCAAAAACAAAATGTTTTTTTTTCTAAAAGCATATACCTTTTGGGGGTTTTTTTTCCTTTCTTTTTTTTTTTTTTTGGGGGGGGTAAAAAAAGGGGAAAAGGCAGATAAATGCTTTCTGTACTGTTTGACTAATTACCAAGATGTACAGGGGACGGAATAAATGACAGCACCGGGGGTTTGAACACTCACTCACAGAAATGTTTTTGGATTCCCAAAAGGAAAACAGGGGAAACGTGAGTGAATGACAACACCGGGGGGGGTAACAATGGTTCAGCGTAAATTGGGGGGGGTTTACAAGGAGAAAAAAGGACGGGATAAAAAAACCCAGACTTGGGATGAAACACGGTCACAGTGATTTGTTTTTACAAAGGGAGTACAGAGGACAGGAGTAAATGACAGCTCCTGGGGTTGAACACTCGTCACAGTGAGGGGTGGGAAATTTACTAGGAAAGGGAATAGACTGACAAAACCTCCCGGAAAAAGAGGTGTTCTGAGCATGTGTGGCCAGGCCCCTGGGGAACCCTTTCCCGGTCGTATCCCCGGGAGAAGAGCGTACCCTGTGGATCACTAAGGAGCACTAAAAGAAAAGGGTTTAAAAATTTTTAAAATAATGAAAAGGGGGAAAAAATGTTTTTTATTTTTAAAATTTGAAAGTTCCCAACCCAATTTTACTTCTTTGGCAAAACCTCTTTAAGTGCTCACTAGATATTGCAGATTTTTTACTAGAGATTATTTACAAAAGGAATATTGAAACTTTATTACTTTACAAAATCAGTCAATCTCACCTTCATTTGGGGTTTTGAGTCTCTTTTTCAAAAAAATTATCTCATATCGAATAAAGCCTCAAGAACTTTTATTTTCCCCGGGTATTTCCCTTTCCCAGAATTCATTTTTTTTCTTTTTTCCTTCATCCATGGACCACAGGGACACATCTCCCAATAACATTTGTTAACTCAATCTGGCCCGATCACCACATATCCAATTGCGAGTATTCAGGTAGCCCGGGCCTGGGGGCCCAAAAAAAAAAAACCAAGATTACAAGATTAAAATTTGAGAGTGACGTCTGGGGAGATTTATACAGGGGATTTCATACAACAAATGATCATATCATTATCAAAGGAAAAAAAATAACATTTCTTTTCCATAAGTCGTCCCTCCCCAAAAAAATTGGAAAATTTTTATGATTTTCCCAAGGGTTACATCTAATGAGGGTCCTCCCCCAAACAATGGGGGTGGGCGCAAGGGGCACAGTCCCTTGGGGGCTTTTGGGGTTGAACACTTTTCTTTCCCCCCCACCCCATTTTCTTTTTTTGTTTCCCTTTTCATGGTCCCAAACAGCCTGCCTAATGGAAAAAGGGCTTGGGGAGAAGTTGGGGATCAGCCTTATTTGGGTCTTTGGGAAACGCATTGGGAAATTTGAAAAGGGAAAAACAAAAGATGACAGGGGTCCCGGGCCAAACAGTGCCAAGAAGAATTTGGGGGGGTAAAGACTAAAAGGGGACTACAGCCCAAAAAAGGGTCCCATGTCCCCCTTTTGACCTCTCTTGTGCACCTTTTTTTTTTGTTTTCATTTTTTTTTTTGTCTTAAAAGGGGGTTTTTCCAAAAAATGAATTTTCCCTTTCCTAACCGGGTGATAAACCCCCCCCTTTAGGCTTGAAAAAAGGGGGGTTGGGTTTCCCGGGATTAAAAAAACAAATACCCTCCTCTGTGAATTTATCGCTCCACCTCCCTTGCAAAGCTCCTGAAAACCCCTCTCTGTATTTTAGCAAACATTGGCTAAACCACAGGGGGAAAACTGTATTGGCACAAGCATGTGCTTTTAAATTTTTCCCCCCTTTTGTGCTCAGGTAGTGATGGGGCGAAAAACATTGACTACTCATCGGGCATAGTCCCCATATCGTCAAATTTTCAAACCGATACCGATAAATCCAAAAATAGAATTTTCGCCAAGAAACCCTTAAAGGTTTTATGGGAGAGGAACAAAACCTTCATTCTTACACCCAAAAAGGGGTGGAAAAACTGGAAAAAACATCCACAACAGGAAACTTTGGGTACGTGCTTTCACTTTGGGAAGACAAATTAGGGAAAAAGAGTCACAGAAAAAATCCCCAGACATTCCCCTATCCCCGTCCCCGTACCCCCATGCACCTCCTGATATTCATCTCTTTGTTGAGAAAACATTTTTGGGTAAAATTTCCCCCCCCCCGGGATAATTTTATTTTGCAAAAAAGAAAATAAAACTCCCAAAAGTCATGGGTTTTTTCATTTTTTCACAAACGAAAGCAGGGGAAAGGGGTGAGCAGGATCCAGGAGCATCGCAAAGTTTACTCAGATAATTACATTAAAAACCATGGAAACCCCCATACAAAAGACACAGGAAACTTTTCTTTCCCCCGTCCCTTTAAAGCGGTTCTGTTCCCTGCCCTCAAAAAAAAAATAAAAGTGCAAACAATGCAAGCTTGCCCGATCACTCCGTCGCTCCTGGGCGAAACTAAAAGTAAACTGGCAGGAAACTAAGGGAATGTAAGGAAGGCTGGGAAAATCTCACGGGTTCATTTTTTTAAAGGGCATAATTAAAAATGATTAAATACACATTTTTGGGGGATTCCACATCAAAATTTTGATCGTGGTAAAAAACCCCCTTTTAAAAAATTTCCCCACTTTTAAAATGGGCCAGTCCAATCATCTTTATCCATTTTCGGATCCTGATGTATCATGGGACATGGATTAGAGCACGGACAGCACTGGAGGATTACAATATATTGAGAACTAGGTCAGCTGGCTTTCTTCTCTTCTTCTAGTTGAAAAGACTGTAAAGGGCCCTGGAAGGGGTTGCTCCGAAATAGTCTTTAGGCGGAAAACGCCAGGTGGGGGGGGAAACCCGGCTGGGAAAAATGCTTGTCCATCCCCCTTTTTAATTGGGGGCCCAGTAGAGGACTCGGGGCGGCCAGCAGAGGGCAAGGGGGGGCAGCAAAATGAGGGAGCGACCCCCCAAAAATAATTTCACAGATGACGTGGGAAGCCGGAGAAACCAGGGGGGAAAAACAGGAGGAGCGGGTGGGAAATACTCCCTGCCCCCGGGCACCCTCAAAGGGTTTCCCTCACTGGGGGAGAACATCAGTGGGATCGGCAGCAGGAAAAAAAAGGGCCCGGGGGCCCCCCCTTAAAAAATGCCCCCGGGAAAGCAGCGAGTACCGCATGGGACACCGCACACAACCGGAACGGGGAAAACGCTGCGGATGAAGCCGAAAGAGGGGGACGCTGCAAAAACCATGTGCACAGTCATCATGGGGGCAGCATGTCAAGCGTAAAAAGGCCGGGAGGGGGGTTTAATCACTTTTCACACTAAGGGGAAGCTTCCCTTTAAAAGAATTAAAAAGGCCCCCCGGGGGAAAAACTTTAATGTTCTCTGCCCAAATATATGGGCATCACACAGGCCAAGCCTAAAACCCCCCCCTCAACACATCCTTATTTTTCACACCTAAGATGGCGGGGGAAATTTATTCTAACCAAGTGAATTCTTTAAAATTCGGAAAACTTCGGTTCTGAACGAAGTCGAATTTGGGGGACTTCGGGTGAACCCAAGTGTGCTTTTTTATTGTAAAAAGGGGGCGAGCACATGGCGCTACAAGGGGCAAAACACTCTGGGGGGAAGAAAGGGCATACCTGGGATGAAATGTGCAAGATGAAGCCAAACAAGACCGGGGGGATTCTGTGACGTCCCCGCACTATAAAAAGTCCGGGCCCCCACGTTGGGAGCCATACCCCCACTGTAACTGAAATAGGGAAGGTGCTGCCGCGGCTGCTTAGTAAATCTTTTTACTGAAGAACTCATTTTTAAACAGCGATTTTTTGGGGGGGGGCCAGCTTGTCCCCAAGGGGGCTGGGTTCTCCCTTAAAAGAACTATTTTCCCATTTTGGGGGGTATTGGGTTTTGAATCCCCCCCTTTTGCGTCCAATCAGCTTTCATAAAACTTTTAATGCTGTCTGACACCCCACATTGAATAACCCCAAAGGGGTTTTTCTAAGCCTGTTCCCGTTGTATTCATTTAAAGAAACAAGGTTTTTTCAATACAAAAAACCCCCTTTTTTTTTGGCTCTCAATTTTTTTGCGCATTTTACCCTCCAGGGGGAATTAAGCGTTGGTTTTGCTGTTTTGGTCACTAAAAGAAACCATTTTTTTACCACCAAAAAATACGTTTTTTTTCCCGAAACCTAATTCACAAGGGGAAGGTTTAAATTTCAATTTTTTTTTCCCCTTGTTTTTTTTAGCGTAAAAACACCAATTTTAACACGCTACAAAGCTCGTAGTTTGTGGTTTTCTCAAATTGTTTTTGGGGCCAAATTTTCATCCAGGGTTAAAATTTAAACGTTTTTTTCCCGCTTGGTGACCAAAAAAAAACCTCTTTCACCCGCCAAAAAATAATTTTTCCCGGCAGCCAAAATTTACAACGAAAGGGTTTAAATTTCAATTTTTTTCCCCTTTTTTGTACTTTAAAAAAACGCCATTGAAAACTCAAAGCTTTGTATTTGTGGTTGCTCAATTTTTTTTTGCGCCTTTTCTCAGGGGTTAATTTAAAACGTTGTTCTGCAGTTGTACCAGTAAAAGAAACAGCGGGAGGGGGCACTCCCGGGATGCCACAAACTGCCCCCTGTCATCTAAACGGCCCGGGGTTTTTTTCAGCAACCCAATGGTTCTTTATTGGTTTACTTGGTAATCCACTTCCTCCCAATGACATCCCCGCAACCCCGGGCCCAAAAGTCGGGGGGAAAAGTCAGGAAAACAACCCTTAGGGTTTCATGGCCCGGGGGGGTTTAGGGGGGGGGGGGGGCCCACCTGTTTCCCCAGCCCCCCTCTGTCCCATCCGTTTTTCCCCCAGCCAGAATCTACTATGTGGTCTGGGGGCACGCCACTATTTTAGCAGGATGAACAAATTTTTAGGGGGGCATCACAGCTACTTGGGAGGGGAAAAAATGGGCCAAAATCCCCTGCTTCTTGCCCGTAGGCGGCAAAGTATAAATTGGGTTTAGGGGTGGCATTGGGGGGTAAGTTTTTGGGGGGGACAGCCCCTGGGATTTCCAAACCGGGGATGAGGACACAAATGAAAAATGAAACACAAAATAGTTTATGAAGTAGCCGACCGCACTTTGGGGCGGGTGGGGCAAGGGGTTCACATCGTCAGGAGAAAGGCGTCACTTGCGCGCAGGCAGCGGGGCACCCCGCCCAAATGGGGCGTGTGGCCTGAGCAGCAATAGCAGCCTGGGAGGGCGGGCCAAGCGGCCACGGGGTAAAAAAAAAACCCCTTCCAGGTCCAAGAAGTACGGGACAAGGGAACTTCACGAGGGGAGCGGGGGCATTTGTAACTCATCGGAGCGTTGGCGGGAAAAATCCCGGTGTGCATTCTTTGCTAAGAACCGAGGACCGAAAATGGGGAAATGTAAACTGTGGGGAAAAGTGAAACTTTGGGCCCAAAGGGGCTAATGTTGGGGACCCACGGCCCTGCCAACACATTTAAATTTTTACCATCCGGGGGCCCGGGGAAACGTGGCTCAGGGTGTGGGGGTCCAAACCTGCCCCCCCAGCCCGCAGCAGCAGCGCCCATTTTCACCCCATGCCCCGCAGCCAGTCAAGGGGGGCCCCCACCCTGCAGAAGGGAGCTGTTTTTTCTTTGCCCCCCCCTTTTCCGTTCCCCAAAGCTCCTCCCCTCGCTACTCAGGCGCCCGCATCGTTCAGCGAGGCGATTGCAAAGAGACAACATATGCGTCCAACCATCCTAAGGTGCAGAAGCTGACCATACTCCTGTCCAAGATGTTGGTGCTGCAGTCCCTCCCTTTCCAATGGTGGACTCTGCACCGTTCAGAGAACTAATGGCTTGTGCCGAGCCGAGATGGAGGTTCCAAGCCGTAATTTATTTTCCAAAGGCAGTACCAGCACTTCATAAATATGTAGAACAGAAAGTGGGCCTGTCCTTGAGCTTATCGGTTTGTTCCAAGGTGCACGGCAGCGCGGACTTCTGGAGCTGTAACTACGGTCAGGGCCAGTATATGTCCTTTACGGCCCATTGGGTGAATGTGCTTCCTGCCCAGGCACACCAACCTTGGACAGGAGACGCCGCATTTCTCCTCCATGTTGTCAAACTGCGCTCCTGCGCCAATGTCCGCCTCCTCCTCCTCCACCACCACCACCATCTCAGCCTCCACAAGAATTGCTCCATCATACCACATGTGTAGGGCACAGCGTGTCACGCAGTTCTACACCTGGCTTGCCTCGGGAACGAAGTCACACAGGGGGGTAACTGCTCCGCGTCAGCAGCAAGAAATCGATGTGTGCTTCTTCTCCGCGCCAACTGCAAATCGGACCATGGTGACGGACAATGGGAGGAACATGGTGTCCGCGCTGCACCGAGGAGGATGGTCCATGCGCCCTGCATGCGCATGTGTTCAATCTGGTTGTGAAAAGTTCCTGAAGTCTTCCACCGATCTTCAGAAGATTCTGAAAATGGCCAGGAAACTGTTGCATGCACTTCCATCCATTCCTACAAAGCCAGGAACACCCTCCTGAGTTGCAGCGGCAGAACGCCTCCCCCAACACACTCTGATATGCGATGTTTCCACCCGTTGGGAATTCCAGCCTGCACATTTTGACCCGACTGTATGAACAAGAAAGGGCCCTTAACGATTTTTTGATGATCCAGGCGGACAGGATACTCCCCTGTGTAACTTTTATTCACCATGGCACTCATGCTGACACCTCCGTTTTTTTTTTTTGAGGCCATTCGAGGAGGCCCCGTTATTTTCAGTCGCCAGACTACGGGATGAAAACTCTTCCACGCTTCATGTCCTGGAAAAGATCGAAAATCTGTCTGGGGGAGGGGACGGGGGACGTGGCACTAATCTCGCGCCAATGACCGTGGGGCTGAAATGGGAGGAGGAGGGCATTGGAGCAAAGCATTTTCTGGGGAAATGAGTGGGTTTTCTACCCCGGTAAAGAAGAAGCGGGGCAGCTGGGGGAGTAGATGGGGATGAGGGAAAACAGGGAGATGACCCCAAACCCGGGCAGTATACAGTGGGATGGGGCAGGGGGCCCCCGGAGTCACTTGTCAATGGGCCCGCAGCATGCTGATTTCCTGGGTATGACAGCCAAATCAGCACCGGGAAGGGGTACTTTTTCCCCCCCACCCTATTGGACCCTCGTTTCCGCCAAAATGGGAGCCCTTTTTCCCACTTTGAAGGGAGGGCAAACTCAAATACATAAGGGGAAACCCCGTAGTCAGTTGGGGCCCTATGTGGGCATCGTCCCTCCTCTACAGGTCTGACCGGGGGGTTTTTTTTAGCCTCACGTCTACGCCGGCTTTTGGGGAAAAAAAGGGGGGGGGGTGGAATACCACTCCATCCAAACCAAGTCGGAGTCACTGATAGCAGCTTCCTTTTACCCCTTGAGAGGGGATCGCCAGCAGAAGCAAGCAGACCGAGCAGACCCCGAACCCAAAAGGTGGGGCTACTTTTTCACACTCCCACCCCCTTAGAAGATCCCTGGACACTGGGGAGCCAAAAGGGGTGTGTGGGCCAAACTTGCCCATTTTCAG
>JAODAL010086125.1:0-10356 GCA_025379985.1 Phyllomedusa bahiana
TGGACAAGAACAACATGACAGGCACTGACACTTAAATTGGTCATTTGCTTCCCAATAAAAATTTTAATGTGAGCACTGCAGCCCCTGCAATCAGCTGACTGGTGAGAGTGCTTGGTATTAGATTCCCACCGATCTAAAATGTATGACCTAATTTAAGAACAGTACATCAATATCTGAGAAAACCCTTATAAAATTACCTCTGGAAGCCACCAAAAATGGAATAGGCCGCACCTACTGATAGCTGCCACTTTACTAATTTGATTGATTTTTATGTTTTTTTACGCCATGGTAATGGACCCCTCAACTGGGCAGTGTCCACCACTCAGTTCTATACTAGGGGAACACTTCCTTGAGAATTAATTAGTGGTGATTGCCTATTTGACCATTTTGTAGAAAATTTTTAACACTATCACCTTCCCCCCCAAATTTTCCCACAGAGCATAAACTGGTCTACCCTCCCTATTAAGAATTGAACTCAAAAAAACTAAAGGGGTTGGGGTAACGCCCATCACTTTATTCTTAAATTAGTGAAACAGACAATGTGCACAGATAAGAGGCACAGAAAGTAAATTCTAGCAAGTCGAGTTGTAGAGCCAATTAAGTAAGGATGAGGAAGCATGAACTTTGTCAAGAACAAATATAAATAATATAGAACTGCAATCCCTAACCACAAGTATTTTGGCAGACCTCAGTGATACAATTTGTGACATAAACCACAGCTCAGAACCCTACCACAATAAGTGACCGTTGACTATTTTTATTTTTAGTGTTCCCCTATAAAACTTTTTTTTCTAATAACATCCTTCTTTCTAATAACGGCAGAGTAACGCTTACAGGGGTCCACAATATAACATGACTGCTAACAATAGTAGTGTTAAATCTATCCTCAGGCAGAGTGTGGTATTGCAGCTCGTCCCCTTCCATTTTAACGGTACTGAAAACAAATAGTGCATACAACCTATGGACAGATTTGGCACTGTTTCTAGAAAACACCAGCATTTTTTCTAAACATCTTTAAGTGGTCTGTACAAATTAAGTTTTGCCAGCAATTTTAGTGGGATCAACCAATGATGAACTTAACAGTCCCCCCCCATGTCAGACTTATTCACATTTCATTAATCAGCTTCAAATATGTAGACAAAGGTAAATAAAGATTATTACCAAAAAATTTTTCTCTGTTTTTTATTTTTTTTCCTTTTAGAAATAAGCAGTTTTAGCTTGTGTACACAAACTTCCAATACTGACCCCCTCTCTCGTCAAACAGGCCAACCGCTTGGCCGGTGTGAGGTGACTCAATTTTGTCTTATCACAGCTAAAAACTTAATTTTTTAAACCCCTTAAAGATTTTAAAAAAAGCTGTGTTTATGTTCCACTGACAAAAAATTAAACCCTTAAAAAACTCTGTACCTTCACCCTGAGTTAAAAGCCCCCCTTACCAGCCCCTAAAAGGCCCGCTATAATAATGAGCTGATAGGGAAACGTTGCTGTAGAACCCCCCACAGCCTGATCAGGAAGTTTGAGTCTTTAAGGGAGAGAGAAGGTTGAAATTTTGGTTCCTTTGTTCCCCTAGTATCTAGAGAACAAAACAGATTTGGAAAACAGTAAGAAAGGACATGAAGGTTAGTTACTGAGATTGGAGGAAAAATTAAAATTAAAATGGAAAGGAACAGAGAAAACGGGAAAGTTAAATGGTGGAAACAATAGAAATTTTTGGGTATTTTGAACCCTTTTCTAAATAGAATAAATTACAATAGGAGGTTTTCTACGCCACCACAACCCTTAGGGCCTAGTATATCTTTTTTCTAAGTGTTCAATGGATAACCAGAATGCACTAAGTGTGACATGTATGAATTCTGGTGTTGATAGACCAGCTCTAAATTGCTTTAAGGTAATATAGACTGCGCCAGAATGTATGAACCTGTTCTTTTGCAGGTCATACAAATAGATGCAGTTTAGTGCAAATACAACAACTCATGCTCAGGTAGACCACCTTTAACTTTTTTCAGCTGTTCTTTTTTTTTTGGCATCAATGAACTTTAAATGTGCTACTTCCTAATGGGTGTGGGCCCCCCCCAGAATGCCCCAAAACTTCGGTGCGCTAAAAGGTTTGCAGTGCACTTGTTTATACACCTATAGAACGGCCACTCAGTTTCTGGGCCCAGAATTCGGGCGCACCCCCCCTTCATAATGCGCCCTAATTTCCTAAACTAAAATAATAATTGCAAAATTATAGGACAGAATTTTTGAATGTATGAAATTTAAAAAAAAAAATTTTTTAAAGAAACAATTTTTACTTTAAATAATCAAGAATTCCTAGGTTTTTCATAATGGGTTATAGAAGCCCATTTCATCTATCTTGTTTGGTTGTTTCTATTGCATTGCAAGTAGGTTTATTGTAAGACAATGCTCTGACTATGAGTTATTTAAATTTTATGCTTTGAAATTGTTACCAAACTGATTGAGTTAAATGTCCATAATGTCTGCCTTTTGTAACAGAACCCTCTGTTTATAAATTATTTCTTGTGGGAATTCTGCCACTTTTCCTGTTATTGCGTTCTTCAGATATCAATGGTTGTTCATTGCCATTGTCATAAAAGATCTGACAAGTTCATATTTCAAGTGACTGGCTTCAGATTTCTACATAACTGTGCCGTCCCCCAGCACTCCCCCACTAGTACAGTTTTACTATGCCCTGCTATTTTTATGTCTTGTTCAGTAAGGCACGCCATGGCTTCTTATTGGAATTGCAAGTATTATGATAAGAGAAGACACACAGCTCTTAAAAAAAAGCGTTTGTTTTGGCCCTTTGCTTGCATGTAAAACTACAACTTTGGGTTTTGTGCCAAAAACTGACAAAAGAAAAATGGAGGAGGTTGAAAACAAAACTGGAATACTAAAGGCCAAGCACAGAATTAAAATACAATTGAAACCAGAAGTTTACATACACTGTATAAAAAGACACATATGCATGTTTTTCTCACTATCTGACATGAAATCAGAATGAAATCAAAAAAAAAATTATTTTTATTTGCCAAATGCCAGAAATAATGAAAAGATAATTTTTTTTAAAGAAATTTTTTTTACTTTCTGCAAATCAAAATTTTCATACATTTCATTTTATTTGGGACATTGCTCTTTAAATTTTTTAAGACTTGGGGTATCCCTTCCACAAGCTTCTCACAAAAAGTTAGTGGAATTTTGGCCCATTCCTCCTTACGAACGGTGTAACTGAGCCTGTTTTTAGGTCGCCTTTCTTGCACCTGCCTTTTCACTTTTCCCCAAAATTTTTCAATAGGATTGAGATCACGGATTTGTGATGGCCACCCAAAACATTGACTTGGTTACCTAAACCACTTTTGTAACCCGCTTGGCAGGGTGCTTTCGGGGCTTTCTCCATTTGAAAGACCCATTTCCCCCCCAAGCTTTAACTTCCTGGGGTTTATATCTTGAGATGTTCTTCAATTTTTTGCCCCATAATCTTCTTTCCCCCTGATGCCTTTTTATTTTGTGAAGTGCCCCTAGTATCTAAAGAAACAAAACAACCCCACAACATTATGCTACCACCCCCAAAATTTTTAAAACCCCCTTTTTGGGATTTTTTTGGGCACGGTCCGTTGGCCCCAAAGTTCCGTTCCTTTTCGGCCCCGGCCTCTGCTGCGAACCGAAAATCCTTTCCTATTTCCTATCGCAATCTGTTTTTCCCGGTGCAAGTGCCGCTGGGGAGCGCTCCTGTAGCCTCTTTTTATTCCAAAACCCGTTTAAATTTCTGCTCCCTCCAAACTTGGGGGTTTCCTTTTCCCCTGATTTTCCCCTTTTCTTATAAAAAGGGGGGGCGGCCCCCCCCCATCTTCCCCTTTTCCTTTTTTTCCCACATTTTACAGCAGGGGGTTTGGGGTTCCTCTGCCCCAAACCCCCTTCCACCTGTGGGGGTTTTTAAAGGGCCCGCTTCTCCTCACAAAGCCCCCCCTGCCTGAACCTTGTTTTGGGTTTTTTGTTGTTTTTTGTTCCCCGTCCCTGTTGTCCCCTTGGTGTAGTCCCGTTGTTTTCCCGTGGGAAGGTCTTCTTGTTTGGGGTCCTTGTGGTAACTCTGTTTTTGGTTTTTCCCCCCATGTTGCCTTTTTCCCCCTGTGTCCCGCCCCACCCCTTTTTCTGTGACTTCTCTTTTTGGCCCGTTAATGCCCTTTGTTCCTACTTTTTTCTGCTGGGCCCCCCGTTTTCCCCTTTCCTTTTTCTTTTGGGCCCGTTTTTTGGGCCCCCGCTCGGGCCCTTTTTTCCCCCTTTCCTAAGTTCTAGCCTTAGTCCCCTGATTTTTGTTCTGTTTTTGTTTTTTCCCAAATCCCGTCTGTTTTGTACCTTGGCTTCTGTTTTTAAAAACCCTTCTTGCTTGGCACCCCTTTAGGTTTTTTTCCCGTCTTCCCTGTTTGTTCTGTTTCCTGCACATAATTTTCTCAGGGCTGCTTTTTTCTTTTTTTCCCCCTTTTCCTGTTGGTGCCTAGCTTTTGGCACTTCTGGCCTTCTGGGGCCGTTCACTGCTGGGGACTGCTCTGATTTGCACCTGGGTTTTGGGTGTTGGGGTCAGCCAAAACCTTTCCATACAAAAGGGTCCCGTGAAGGAAAAACCCATGGGCCCCATGGCCCCCTTAGTTTTGCGCCTCTCGGAAAAAGCCCCCCAGTTGGGCCAGTGGGCCCAAAATAAAACCCCCCTTTTTTAAAAAAAAAAAAAAAACCAAAAAAACCCCCTCCAACCCCTTACAGTTGGAAACAGGGCCCTGGGGCTTCACCAAAATTTTGCCCCTTTTTTTTTTGGGCCATGTGCAGGTCTTGTTTCTGGCTTCTCTTTAAGTGTGTGGGAGTGGTTTTTTTTTTTTTTTTTTGGCCCGGTCTTTTGGTTTTTTTGGGAAACTGCTGGCCACTACCCCCGCTTTTGAGTCCCCCGGGCTTACGGGCTCGCCCTGAGCCTTCTGAGTCCCCGTGGCTTTCGTCCTCCCCCCCCCTGACCCCCTTTTTAGGTCCCCCTGGGTTACGGGCTCGGCCCCCGAGGGCCCTTTTGAGTCCCCCCGGGGGGCTTACGGTCTGGGGCCCTTGGGGGGGGCCTTTTTGAGTCCCCGGTTTGGCCCTTTCGGTTTCCTCCCACCTGGCCCCTTTTTCCCAGTCCCCCGTGGCTTTTTGGGCCGGGCCCCCCCCTTCTGGTCCCCTGGTTACGGTTTTCCCCCCCGGGCCTTCCCCCGGGGTCCCCCCCGGGGTTACGGGCCGGCCCGAGCCTTTCCCGATTCCCCCCCCGGGGTTACTGTCTCCGCCCTGACCCTTTTTTGAGTCCCCGTGGGTTAACGGTTTTTCCCGCCCTGAGCCTTCTGAGTTCCCCCGTGGCTTACGGGCTCGCCCTGACCTTCGAGTCCCCCCTGGCTTTTCGGGCCGCCCTGGCCCTTTAGCCCCGTGGGTTACGGGCCCCCCGCCCGAGCCCCTTTTGAGGGCCCCCTGGGTTTCGGTCTCGCCCCTAGCCTTCTGAGTCCCCTTGGCTTTTTCGGGTTTGGCGGCCCTGACCTTCGAGTCCCCCCCTGGCTTCGGTCCCCCTTGCCCGAGCCTTCTTATTCCCCCCTTTTTTTACGGTCCCCCGCCCTGAGCCTTTTGGTCCCCCGTGGGGTTTCGGTCCCCCGCCCTGAGCCTTTTGATTTCCCCCGTGGCTTACGGGGCTCCGCCCCGAACCTTCCGAGTCCCCCCCTGGGGTTAAAAGGGCTCGGCCCTGACCCCTTTTGAGTTTCCCCCTGCTTACGGGCTCCCCCCCTGGGTTCCCCCCCCCCATTTTGCCTAGTGGCCCCCCCTTTGTTCCCCCCTTGGGGCCCCCTCCATTTCCTAGGAATTTACCCCCCCCCTACTGGCTGTGTACCCCGTATTGGGGGGTTTTTGGGGGTTTCCCCCCGGAAATTGGTTTTGGCCCCCCGACCCCAGGTGGAAATTTTCCCTTTTGTGGGGTTGGGAGGAAAGGGGGAGGGGGGGGTTTAAAAGGGGGGGTACTTTCTTTTACGGTCCGTGCCACGTTCCTTTTCCCCTTTGGCGGGTTCCCCCCTTTTCCCGCAAACCCGCAGTCGGGACCAAAGTTTTCCCATCGCAGATCGTTTCCTGGTTCAGGCCAAACTGGGGAGCGGGGTCCTGTAGCCTCTGTTTACTCACCCTGTGATTTCTGCTCCTCCATCTTGGGGCCGGGTTTTTCCCCGCCCTTAACCAACTGCCCCTCTTAAATTTGGGGGGGGGCGGGGGGGGGGCCACGGCCCCCTCTTTCCCTTTTAGGGGGGGGGTCCAAAGGGGGGGCAGGGGAGGGTTGGGCTTTCCTCTGCCAAACCCCTTCCACCTTGGGTTTTAAAAGAACCCGCTTTTCCCCCCCACTCCCCCCGCCTATTTCCCTTTTTGGGGTTGTTTTTTGTTCTTGGGTTTTTGGTATGTTTTTCTTTGTGTTCTGTTTTTTCCCCGGAAAATTTTCCCTTTTTGTTTTGTGTCCCCTTTTGGTATTCTCTGTTTTTTTTAGCTCCCGTTTCTTTCCCCTGTGTCGTCTGCAAACCCTTTTTCTGTGATCTTCTTTTCCCCTGTTTAAAGTCTTAAATTCCTAGCTTGTTTCTGCTGTCCCTGTTTTTCCTTTCCTTGTTTCCCTGCCTTTGTTTTTTGCCCTGCTCATTCCTTGTTTTTCCCTTTTCCTGAAATCCCAAACCTTATCTCTGATCTTTGGGTTTTGTGGTTGTTTTCCCCAGTCAGTCCCCGTTTTTTGTACCTTGGTTCTGTTTTTAAACCCTTTTTGCTTGGGGTCCGTTTAGTTTCCCTTTTGTCTGGGTTTTTTCTGTACCTTTCCCATATTTACTTCCCAGTTTTGCCCCTTTTTTTCTCTTTCCCCTTTTCCTGTTGGGCCCTAGCAATGGCCTTTTTTCTGGCCCGTCCCGGTCAGCTGTTCCCCTGCCGGGGGACTGCTCTAGAGGGAGCCCCCCTGGGGGCTGTTGGGGCCCCCAACCAAACCCTCAAAAAAGGGTCTGTGAAGATAAACCCCCCAAAGGGCCCCCCAGCCACTTTTTTTCCCCCTCTCGGAAACAAGCCCCAAATGGGGCCAGTGGGTCCAAAATAAACCCGTTTTAAAAAAAATTTAAAAAAACCCCCCCTCCCCCCTCCCCGTTACAGTGTTTTTTTTAGACTTTTTCCCAAGGGTTCTCCCCTTTTTTTTTCCTTTTTCCCCCAAAAGTAACCCAAAGGGAATTTTTTGGCCAAAAAAGTTAAATTTTTAGGGTTTTTTCAGAAAACCCCAGGACAATCCCCTAAAAAATTTTGGTCCCCCGTTTTTCCCTTTTGCATTTGCAAACATTTAAACTGGCCCTTTTTTATTATCTTTTTTTGGGGTTTTTTGGGTTTTCCTGGCAGAATGGCCCTTTCCGGGGTTTAAAGTTTATACATACGGGGGATTTAAAAAAACAATCTTACCAGCTTTTCCCTCAACATCTTCACAAGGGCTTTTGCTTTTGTTCTTGGGTTAATTAAAAAACATGTGGGGACCAAAGCATGTTTCGTCTGGCCGAACCAAAAAGAAAACCGTCTCCTTTTCCCAATGAAATATGGGCTTTAACAATTTTCCCGTCCCTTTTTTCCCTACTTCGTATAATTTTTTTTGGGACAGGGAAAAAAAAAGGCAAAACCTTTTAGGTATCTTTAAATTGCAAAAAACAAAATAGATGTCCCAATTCCCCAGACACAAAGGTTTTACAAAAAGACCCCCCGAAAAGGAAAAACAAAAAATGAAAGTGGGGGGGTTAGTTCCCTTAAAAAATTTAAAATGGGTTTTTTTTACTACTTAAAATAATAACCACACATATTAAAACTCCCCCAAGGTAAAAGAAAGAAAAAAGGGCTAATCAAAAGGGGAAAAATATTGAAGGAAAACCCAATTAGGGAAAAAGCACCATAAAAAGACCCCTAGAAAACCCTATTTGGGCTTTTCCCTTCCCCCCCAATTTCCCAAAAACAGGAAAAAAACGCCCCAAATAAGGGCGTTCCCTTTTCAGGAAAACCCAGTCCTTTTAAAGTCCCCTAGAAAACCCCATAGTACAGTCCCCTAGTACATCCCTACTTTTCGAAACCCGGGCCCCTAAAAGTTAAGGCTGGGGCTACTCAGGGGGGCTCAGAAAATTAGGGAAACAATTTTTCCCCCAAACACGAGACTTAGGGCAGAGGATAAGTAAAAGCTAAAAGGCAATCAGTTTACAATCGACAAAAGAAAATTTTAGTCCCTTTTCAGTAAGGTTGTCTAAAATTTCTCCCCTAAAATGGGAGAAAAAAAGGGGGGGGGCATCCAAGAAAAAAAAGACAATCCCCACAGCACAAATACCTTAACAGTAGTAGTTTATTGCTGCCGCAATAGACCTGAAAAATTAAACCTTTCCCCTCCCTGGAAAAATAATCAGTAATGGGTATAAGGTACAGTAGGGGAAAGCAAGGTTAAAATTTATTCTTTCCCTAGGAAATAAAGAAAAAAGGGAAAAACAGGAATTACATCCCTGAAAACTATGCAGAGCGTAACCCTAAATGTCTTTTATGGTGCATTTTCCCTAATTTGGGCCTAAATAAAATTTTTCCTTTTTATTAAAACCTTTTTTTTTTCTGGGACCCACGGGAGTTTTAATAAAGTTGGGGTTTTTATTTTTTAAATAGTATAAAAAAAAGGGTTTAAATTTTTTAAAACTAACCCCTCACTTTCATTTCTTATCTGGGAAAATTTCAACCCCAAAATGAAAACCAGACTTTTTTTCAAGTCCAAAAATTCCCCTTATCCCAAGATTTTCTTTAAACCTTCCCCTGATGGTTTCACACATAAGCAGTGTGTTTTTGGTTTGCAAATTTTAAAAAACATCCACACGGTCCCCTTTAAAGTTGCCAATAATTTAATCGAAACTTCCAAAGACATGACATCATCATATTTGGGGTGTCCCCCAAAATTTTTTTGAAAGGGATAGTAACCCCCTTTTTTTTTGTAAAGTTTTTGACTTTTTCAGAAAGTAATTTAAAAAAAAAAGCCTTAAAAAATTTTTCTCTCTCATTATTCTGGTAAATTTTTCAAATATTTAATTTAAATTTTGGTTAAAACCTAATTGACCTAGGAGGGTCTTTATTTCTTGTCAGGTAATGGAAAAAAAAGCCAATTTTGTCTTTTTTATTTTAGTATTTTGAAACTTTTTTTCAGGGTGTAAAACTAAATATTTTTTTCCAAAAACTGTGGGAGAAAAATTCTCCTCAATACAGCTGTACTGGGTGATAGCCTACAAATATAATCTTTCCCTTTTTTTAAAAGGGTTTAGGTTATTCTTGATTTTTAATCTCAGTTTTTTTTTGTTTTTTGCCTTTAAAAAAAAAATTTAAATTAAAATGAGGGTGGCACCATGGAATTGGAGTCAAGTATAGATTTCATGCAGGCTTCTTCTTCCTGCTACCCTAATGTGATTGATTACTTTGAAGAAACAGTCAATAATAAACTATTTTCACCCGTACGAAGCCAAAGTAGAATGGAAAAAGAGGTTTTTTCCTCGGTGCCAAGTTATTAAACTTTGCATAAACATTAAGACTGATGCACCCCAATTAAATAAAAATTGCCAAACCAAATTTTTAGGATATGTACTGTATATTTGCCTCCCCCTTTTTTTCCAGTTGGGCAAGGTTTGCTACAAATTATTTTTTATCTCTGGGATAATCTGTGTGTCACGGGGGTCCCCCGCGCCCCGGGCCCCCGGATCGGGGGGCCACACCCGTGGGCCCCCGGGAAGAGCGGGGAAAACCGGGCCCCCCGCATTGGGGGCGGCCGGGGGCCCGCTCCACCCCGGCCGGGCCCCGGGTCTCCCTACTTACCCGCCGGCGCCCCCTGTTGCGGTCCCCAGCCCCCCTCCCGGCGCGAGGGTCGCCGTTTCCCCCGGGCAACTAAGGCCGCCGGGGGCCGGCCAAATATGAGATTTTAAAAAGGGGCCCGTGTTTCCGGTAAAATTTTTTATTGCCGGTCCCCCTGCCCCTTTTTTTAAGCCTGGGCCCCTTTCCCGGGGCCGTTGCCGGGGTCCTTTTTTTGTTTCCATTTTCCTTTAGAGAAAGCGTTCCCAAAAACCTTTTTCCTGATTTTTCCCGTGTACCGTACCCCTTTTGCTTTCCCTTCCCCTTTACCACGGGGTTTTTGCCGCCTGCCCTGGAAACCTTTGGCCCCGTCCACACCACAACCTGTGCCGCCTGCCCCGACCTTCTGCCGTTCCCCCCCACTAAAGAGCCTGCCCGACGATTTTGCACCGTGCTATAAACCTGGGGTGCCACCCCCCAAAACAAATCACGTCAGGGGGGGGCGCCTGGTAGAAC
>JAODAL010086126.1:0-10356 GCA_025379985.1 Phyllomedusa bahiana
ATACATATCGCAAAATTTCATGGGGGCACTTTAAAGTAGTTTGTACTATCCTTTAAATCTCGAATTTTGTGGCACAGTAAGTAGTTGTAGCTATCACTATATACATATCTGCAGTAATTTCATGTGGGCACAGTAAGTAGTTGTACTATCACTATATACATATCTATACATATCTGCAGTAATTTCATGTGGGCACAGTAAGTAGTTGTACTATCACTATATACATATCTATACATATCTGCAGTAATTTCATGTGGGCACAGTAAGTAGTTGTACTATCACTATATACATATCTGCAGTAATTTCATGTGGGCACAGTAAGTAGTTGTACCTATCACTATATACAAATCTGCAGTAATTTCATGTGGGCACAGTAAGTAGTTGTACTATCACTATATACATATCTGCAGTAATTTCATGTGGGCACAGTAAGTAGTTGTACCTATCACTATATACATATCTGCAGTAATTTCATGTGGGCACAGTAAGTAGTTGTACTATCACTATATACATATCTGCAGTAATTTCATGTGGGCACAGTAAGTAGTTGTACCTATCACTATATACATATCTGCAGTATTTTCATGTGGGCACAGTAAGTAGTTGTACCTATCACTATATACATATCTGCAGTAATTTCATGTGGGCACAGTAAGTAGTTGTACTATCACTATATACATATCTGCAGTAATTTCATGTGGGCACATTAGGTAGTTGTACCTATCACTATATACATATCTGCAGTAATTTCATGTGGGCACAGTAAGTAGTTGTACTATCACTATATACATATCTGCAGTAATTTCATGTGGGCACATTAGGTAGTTGTACTATCACTATATACATATCTGCAGTATTTTCATGTGGGCACATTAGGTAGTTGTACTATCACTATATACATATCTGCAGTAATTTCATGTGGGCACATTAGGTAGTTGTACCTATCACTATATACATATCTGCAGTATTTTCATGTGGGTACAGTATTATATAGCTCTATCTACGATTCGTCCTATCCCAGATTCCTGCATCTAAATAATACAATTCCGCATAGTAGAGTGGGTGGGTCTGGGGAATCCGACGGTAATAATATTGTGAATTTAAACAAACTTTATTAATCCCAGTCTGCACAACAGTCTGAGCACAGCAGAGCAGCAGGCATGCGTGTCACGGCCTTACGTTGCCTATACACAGCACCATGGATTAGGAGTTTGTGGAATGTGCGTGTGACGTCGATACGTTCGTCTCGGAAGTGGCGGCGGAGGCGTGGTTGCCGGGGTGACGGCGGGATGGGGAAAGAGCAGGAGCTCCTAGAAGCCGCTCGTATCGGTAACCGGGCAGCGGTAGAGAGGTTGTTAGGGGGTAAGAGATTAAGCGGGGCCGGTCCAGGTGGAGCCTCAGGGGGCGGGACTGGAGCCAGTGGAGGAGGGTCTGGCAGTCACCCACTAAGTAGTCTGCTCAGGTAAGGTGTTCATACTGACAATGCTGCCTGGAACGTATTGAGAACTTGTGAATGTGGTTTATATGGCCGGGTATGGGCGCTGTAGACGTTGTGGTGTGATAACTGGCTTGTATTGGTATCTGTCTATAATCGGACCTCCGCCGCTGTACTAGCTCTTGAGTGGAGCATCTCAGGTAGGTGTCCAGCTGGATAATGCCCATGATGTGATGTCGGCCTCTGTAAGGGATAACATGCAGGGTTGTGTCTGTTATATAATGCCAACGAGCTCATAAAGCAAGGCTTCATGTTATATAAGGGAACTCTAACCTGCAGGTGACACATTTACATCACTGCATGTGCTCCCAGCAGAGTGATTTAGGCTATGTCACACATTGCAGATTTGTTACACAGTTTCCTCTAACCTGCTAAAACCACTGAATCTGAAAATTTCTGCAAGAAATATGCCACATGTGCATGTAGCCAAGCAGTATAGGTCACTGCCTTGAGTGTGATACTGGGGAGCCGACTACTGAGAGCCCTTGAACCTGGAGAATGGGCGTTCCATGTGCTCCTGTTGTAATGGTGCGCTGGTGTGCGTACTTTTGTAGGACTGATACTCGGCGGTCAGATCCCCACCTATGGGACACCTATCAGCTATCCACAGATGGGGATGAGTTTACAGGATGACTTGTCTCTGCTGGAGATGATGCACAAGAAGAAGCTGAGCTACATATAATGTTAATCCATTGCTGTTTGATGGGATCTTTATGTACACCGGACTATATCACAGTACAAATGACTTCAGTTGTGTCCTGAATGTCTGCAGTGAGATTTCATCACCTATGGTAGAATGTCATCTTATTTTAATCAAGACTAAACACCTGGGCAGATGACGCTAACTTTCCATCACTGCCAAGCTCCTCTATAACTGCGTCAATCAATGACACTTGTACTGTTCAGCTGTCGGCTTTAAATAAACTTAGTCTCATAGTTTCATAGTTTGTAAGGCCGAAAAAAGACAAGACGTCCATCCAGTTCAGCCTGTTGTGCTAAGGTGTTGATCCAGAGGAAGGCAAAAAACCCCAATGAGGTAGAAGCCAGTCCTCATTTTAGGAAAGAATTCCTTTCCGACTCCAATCTGGCAATTGGAAAAATCCCTGGATCAATGACCCCTCTCCTGAATCCTAGTCACTATAGCTTGTTATATTATTATGCTCCAGAAATACATCCAAACCCTTTTTGAACTCTCAGTGAATTCACCATGACAAGTCCCTCTGGCAGAGAATTCCACAGTCTCACTGCTCTTACAGTAAAGAATCCTTTTCTATGTTTATGTAGAAACTTTCGTTCCTCAAGACGTAGAGGATGCCCCCTTGTTCTAGATACAGTCCTGTGTATAAAGAAATCTTGGGAGAGATCTCTATATTGACCTTTGATGTATTTAAACATATTTATTATGTCCCCCGAAGCCGTCTTTTCTCTAAACTAAATAACCCTAATCTTGCTAATCTTTCTGGGTATTGTAGTCCACCCAGTCCTTTTATTATTTTTGTTGCCCGCCTTTGTACCTGTTCAAGCTCTACAATGTCTTTCCTGTGCACTGGTGCCCAAAAACTGTACGCAATATTCCATGTGTGGTCTAATCAGTGACTTGTATAATGGGAGAATAATTGTTCTCATCATGTGACTCTATGCCCTTTTAATGCCCCATGATCCTATTTGCTTGGCAGCTGCTGCCTGACCACTGGCTGCTACAATTAAGTTTACTGTCCACCAGAATCCCAAGTCCTTCTCCATGTCACTTTTACCCAGTGTTTTTCCATTTAACATGTAATCATGTAATGGATTTTTCCTTCCCCATGTGCATAACCTTGCATTTATCAGTGTTAAACCTCATCTGCCATTTCCCTGCCCAGGCCTCCAACTTATCCAGATCCCTTTGTAATAACAATTATCCTCTATTGTGTTGATTACTTTACAGAGCTTAGTATCGGGCTGCAAAAATCGTTTTTTACTTGGGGTTTGGGGGATTCCCGTGTAAGATCATTAATGAAAATGTTAAAGGGGGATTTGGGGGCCCCAAAAAAATGACCCCTTGTGGTACCCCTTTGTAAAGGCCCCATTCCCCGGGCTTAGGGATGTTTCCCTTAAATTCTACCCTTTGTTTTTTATCAGTGAGCCAGTTATTTCCCCTTGCACACATTTTCCCCCAGGTCCAAGCTTCTAAATTTTTTCCCTTACCAACCTTTTTTTTGGCACCGTATCAAAATGCTTTAGGAAAAAACTAGATTTTTTGACATCCAGTGGCCCCAAACCCCCCTCAGTCTAGCATGACCCTTCCCCATAGAAGCTGGGTTTAGAAATTTGTTGACAGGACCCAAACCCTTTAAAGAACCCCTGCTTTGGGAAAAGGCGTTATAAAATTTATTTTCCCGTGAGGGGTACTGGATAGCTCTTGAGAAAACCTTCAAAAAATTTTACCTACAACAGGGGGTTAATCTTACTGTCCTTTAGTTTCCTGGATCACTTTTTGCCCCTTTTTGAATATTGGGACCAAATTTGTATGCGCCAAATCCTTTTTGGGGGCATACCCCGGTTTTTAGACAGTCCCTGAATATTTAAAAATAGGGGCCAAACTATTTACAACCCCTTAAAAATCTCTTTGGACACGTTTGGGGGTATGCCCTCTGGACCCGGGGGTTTGTCTATTTTTTTTTTTTTTTTTTAAACAATTTTTTTTATTTAGAAGAAAAAAGTTTATCCTTTTTCAAAAATTCAATCGCAAATATACATATAAAAAACTTCAATATGTAACCCGTTAAATTTCTTCCCTTTTAAGCTTTACATTTTCCATTTAATTATATTTTAAATTCCCAAAAAAAAAAAAATTTTTTTTAATAAAAACCGAGAACCAAAAAATTTTTTAAAAAAACCAAAAAATCCCTAAAAAAAAAAGCCCTCATTTACCAAAACCACCTTGCCCCCCGGGGGAAATTGGGGGGGGGGAAAATATTTGGGGGGAAAAAATAATTTTTTTGGAAACCAAAAAAATTTTTTCCTTTTTTTAAAGGAATTATTTTTATTAAGGGGTAAAAATTTTAACCCGGTGCAAAAAAAGGGGGGGAATTTTTCCTTTTGTTTTAACCTTTTTCTTTGAAAAACCAAATTTTTTTTTGGTTTCCTCCCGGTCAAAAAAAAAGTTATTCCAAAAAACCCCCTTTAAAACCTTTTTTTTTCGGCCCAAAAGGGAACCAAAACCTTTTCTTTTTTTCCCTGCGGGGGTTAGTAAAACAAAAAAGTTTTGGAGTTTGGGGGGAAAAGGAGGGGTCCAATTTTTAAGCCGCCCCTTTTTCTTTTTTTTTTTCAAATTTTTTTTTGAAATTTAAAGTTTTTTTTAACTTAAAAAAACCTTTCCAATTTTTTAGAAAGAACTTTTTAAAAATATTAAAGGGGTTTCTTTATTTGGGGGATTACGCCTTCAATCCTTTTTTTTCCTTAACTTTTTTGGTTTAAACAATTTTAATTCAATTTTGGAAAAATTTTTCCTCCTTTGCGGGGCGGGGCAAAAAATTTTCCGCCAACCAATGTCTTGGGATTTTTTCAAAAAACCTTCTTAAAACCCCCAACGTTTAATTTAACCCGGTTTTTTCCCTGCACCCCCTTTTTTTATTTTATTAAAAGGGGCAAGGCCCAAAGGTTTTCCCCCTTTCCCCCAGTTTTTTTTTCCCTTTAAAATTGGGTTTAAAAAGGTTTTGCCAAATTAAAATTTAAAATTGGGGAAGGAAAAATTTCCCGGGGGAAACCCTTTTTTTTTAATTTGGGTCACCCCCCTGCAACCTTTCCCCAAAACCCAATTCCCAAAAACCCCTCTTTTTAAAAAAGCCCAACCCTTTTTTTTTAATTTTTTTTTTTAAAAAAAAAAAAAAAACCCCCCCCAATTTAAGTTTTTTTTCAGGCCCCTTTCGGGCCCCCCCAAAGCCATAAAAAACCATTTTTTAACCACGGTTTGGGGCCTTTCCTGGTAGTTTAAAAAAATTTGGGGAAAATTCTTGAAAAATAGGGTTTTCCCCGGGGGGGGGGGCATTTCCTTTAAAACGGGTAAGAATTTTAAACCGAAAATTCCTAAGTTTTCTTTTGTTTTTAAAGGGGCCAGCGGGCCCCCCACAAAACCCCAAAGGAAAAGGGGGAAATCAAGAAAAAATTTCCCCCAGTTTTTGTTAATAATAGAAGCTCTAATTTTCCCCCAAACCCGGGTTGAGTTTTTTTCGGGATCTCGGGGTCTCTTTAAAATTTCCCCTTTTCCAAAAACGAAAACAGGAATTTTCCCTTTAATTTGGGGGCTAGCCTCTGCCACTAATCTCCTGTAAACATGGACAAGGGAACCCCTGGGGATCCCCGACCCTTTACCCAAAACATCCCAAAAATGTGGGGTTTCTGTGCCACCAAATTTTTTTTCTTAGATTTACAAAAGGGCCCATCACTTTCCCAAAAATTTGGGAAAACTTTGTCCCCCCCTGAAAACCCTTTTTTTTCTTTCATTTCCCTTTACGTATGAACCCTTTTTCCTGCTCATTGATTAGGTCTCCTATAAAATCTTAATTTTTCTTTCTCCATTCTTTCGAAAAAATTATTTTCCCTTCCCGCCGGGGAAAAATGGGCAATTCCCAGATGGGAGCATTTTTTGGGGAGAGCCACCGAACAAATGAACGTTTCCCGACTGCTTCCATGTGGCAAAAGTTTTCCCTGAGCACTACCCCTCCCTTTAACATGCGGGGGGAAGGGGTCCCAACTGGCGTAGGGAAGAGTTTCAAAATAGGTTCTCTGGGCTAGCTTTGCTGCCCCCCTTCCAAGGGAGGGGTAAGTTAGAGAAGTATTGCTCTGTTTAAAACCCGTCCCTTTCTGGCGCACCAACGCCGTAAATTATTACATTCTAAGTTGGGTAGGTTTCAAACCCCCGTCCCCAAATTGGAAAAAAATAAGCTTTTTATAGGAAATCCCCAGGGGTTTTTGGAATTTCCCCCCAAAAAAAGTTATCAAATGCGGATTTTTTAACCTTTTTTTCATCCCGTATGTTTTAGAAAGATGGGCCCAAAATTTTTCAAGGGGATATAATAAAAGGGGCAAAGTTATAATTTTTATCAGTGCCGCCCTAACAAATAATGATAATGGGCAATGGACTCCACCTTTTCAATTTTCCTTGTATTTTTTTCTTCGGGGCCCCTAGTTCAATTTATATAAATAAGAGTTTTTTTCTTCCTTTTTTATCCCCCAAAAATTGGGGGGGGGGAAGGGGGAAGAGACCAAACCCGAACCTCCCCTTTTTTAAATGTAACCCCCCCGCCATGGCCCCTAAGAAAAGCAGTGACTTTTAGATATGTTGATTTTATACCCCCTAAGGGGTCCCACTTGATTCAGAAATGCAATTACCTTACCCAGATGATCCTTGGTGAATTCAAGAAAAGCATCGTCACTGCAAAGCAGCAATAACTTGCCCCTCCTCTCTGCCCACTTTTATTCCCCCAAAGATATGGGAAGAGACTAATATCTAATTGACGGGGCCTCCAGTGCAATTTTAAATAGTAATGGGGAAAGCGGGCACCCCTGTCGTGTCCCTTTCTGTAGTCGAATAGGATCTGAAAGGAAACCAGGAGTGCTTACTCTTGCCATCGGTTGGTCATATATGGCTTCAGTAAAAGCCCTAAAGTTCCCTTGTATGTTCATTTTGGCCATGACCTTATACAGCCAAGACCATTTCACGTTGTCAAACGCCTTTTCGGCATCCACAGCGAAAAGCGTTGGGCATCCTTGATTGTCTTCCTTTCCCTCCAAACTATCCAGAACCGCTAAAACTGTTCTGATATTAACTACCCCTGACCTTCCTTTTATGAATCCATTTTGATTGAGACCCACTAATTTGGGCAGCACCGCTCCCACCACTTCTCCCCCACGTTTTTTGCATCCTAGCCATATCTTCCGCATTCAGGTGTGTTTCCTGAAGTAAAACAAGGTCCCCTTTGAGTTTCTGCAAGTGCCTTAGTACCTGCTTTCGCTTGTTAGGGGAATTTAACCCCTTAATGTTCCAAGATATAATCTTCATGTGAATTTGCCCCACCCGTTTTTCAATACCTTGCGAACCTTGTATCTGGAAAACTCCCGATCCTCCCCTCCACTGGGTGACCACCTGCCTCAACTCCCCACTACTCAATGCACAAGGTGAGTTAGAACTATCCATTTCCTGGTTTTGTAGGCTCGAAACTTCACCTCCCCCCACCTGAACTAAAATCCCAACAGCAAACAGAAACCGTAACTTCAATATCTGGACTCCTCTTTTTTTTCCAACATTGTGAGCAAACCAATTTCAACCGCTTGGTAGATACTACCACCCCTCTCCCTTTACCTAGGGAACAAAAGAATTTTCAATCCCCACCCCCAACTCTATGAACAAGTAAAGCATTTTACCGGCTGGTAGAAAAGTCCCCTTGTCCCTGGAGAATTTAGCAAAGGATATATATCTTCTTTTCACGTTGCAGGTAGCGGAGTCTCCGGCAGTAATCTCCTAGTTGGAGAACCAGCACTTGCTCCCTTTTCCTGTTCCTGGAGCCCCGCCTTCAGTCCTGAAGCTGAAGCTCTTGATGATTGTCTCTTTTGTGGAGACGGAGATCTAGTTGACCTGATTGGAGACAGTCTTGGAGAGCTTTTATCCGCCGATTGTCTCTGATGTAGATAACCTCTCGCTTCCTCTGGAGAATAGTACGTAGAGGTGTTGCCGTTGCTGTGAAATATCTTTAAGATAGCCGGGAACAGTAGAGCGAATCTTATCTTCTTGTGGTAAAGATCCGTGCAGATGCCGGAGAATGCTTTTCTCTTACGAACCACCTCCGCCGAAAAATCCTCAAAAACAAGTATTTTGGAGCCTCTGAGCATCACCGGGGTGTTGCTTCGCTTGAAGGCACGGATTATGGCAGTTTTGTCCGTGAAATCTAGGAATTTAGCTATTACTTGTCGCGGCCGTTCTCTTCAGGCCCCTGGGGGCGACACTTCCCTGCCTCTTTGCTCTCTGCGGTCTGGACCTAATCTATGCGCTCTCTCCACCTTGCACAAATGCTGAATCTGAAGTGCTTTGGGTAACACTATCTCGCAGATGGATAACAGCTCTTTTTGTGGTATTGATTCAGGCAAACCGACGATCCTCAAGTTATTTCTCCTTGACCTGTTCTCCAGGTCCTCTACTTTGCTCCATAGCTGTTTGTTCTCGTGCATTAGATCCTTGATCTTTGAATAGTGCATCTCGTTGTCATCTTCCAACGATTGAATACGCTCTTCTGCCTCATCGATTCTCTGGTCTTGCATTTTAAGATCTTTTCTATTTTAATCTTCTTAAGACAGAGCTGCACTTCTTCCTGGGTTAGACAAGAAACTTTTAAGTTGGAGTTTACCTCATCCCTCTGTTCAACAGGAAGCTCATCCTCCTCGGTAAATACAGTGGAGGAAAAAGTGTTTAATAGGTTTGCTTTTTTCTCATCGCCCTCTACTGTCTCTCCCTCAGTATTTTTCAAAGGGCCAACATTTTCTGTTTTAATCTTTTTACTATTTATATAGTTAAAAAATATTTTGGGATTAGTTTTACTTTCTATAGCAATATGTCTTTCCGTCTCCAGCTTTGCTTCCTTTATCTTTATTTTACACACTTTATTTTTTTCCTTATAGCTTTTTTTGTGCCTCTTCACTGTCCTCCTGTTTTAGTAGCTGAAACGCTTTCTTTTTGTATTTTATTGCCTCTTTTACATCCTTGTTGATCCACATTGGGTTTTTCCTGTTTCTAATTGTTTTATTACAATAAGGTATGTACCTCTCACAGTGGTAGCCTAGGATGTTTTTAAAAATATCCCATTTATTATTTGTTCTGCCATATTTAAACACAGTCATTACTGAAGTATTCAGGACTGGAACTTTTTGGTGACCACTAATTTTCGCGACTGGTTGCTTTTTACCTGGGTTAGCATTGTCTACGTACTTCCTTTTAAGGCTGCAAAATCCCCGCTAGCATTGCTGGCCTCCAGATTTGTTCACCCAGTATACATAACTGCACAGCTTGCACAGAATCAATGCTGCATGCGCTGTCTGTAAAGTGTGCTGCCCGGTTTAAGGTCAGCTTCACATGCAATGTTTTAAGAGTACAACTGTGGTTTCTGACGACTTGATTTTTTACAGGGGAAAGTTGATTTTTTTAAAGGTTGTCTTTTTTACAATAATGACGAAAACAAAAATTTTAGTGAAGTGGAACGGTAAAGAAAATGGAATTGTGGCATTTTTGTTTGGTGGAGGGGATTATGGAGTTCACCTTTCATGAAAAAGGGGTTTTTTTTATTCGCAGGTCAATTTTTGGGTTTATACTAAATTATACAGTTTTCATTTCTATAATGGTTGAGACTTTTAGGGAAGCAGTATAGCAACTACGTGAACCTATTTTATAACTTTTAATTGTACAATGAGAGAAAAAAGGGATAGTCTAAACTTAATGTATTTTTTTTTTAATTATATTTTTACATTTTTTACAGTTTTTTTTGTACTTTTTGTCCCCTTTAGGGTATTTGATGTCTATGGGTGTGATCACCTTTTCACTATGACTCTCCCATTACTCTCTGCTTTATATCCCTATCACTAGGGTCCTGGCAGGCAATCGCAACCGGCCTGCACCCTGAAATGCGGGGGCCTCCCTCCTTTATGACTTCCTAGACTTGACAAAAAACCTCATGGGAGTCCTAAAAAGTTGAATACAAAAATCGCATTTTATCTGAACTCCCCAAAAAATGGTGAGTAGGGTCCAGGCCCCCAGCACTGTACTTTTCGGGGACCCTTTCCTGAGAGACTTGGAATAAACCCTCAAATTCTTGGGGTAAAACTCCCTTTTTAAT
>JAODAL010086127.1:0-10356 GCA_025379985.1 Phyllomedusa bahiana
CGCAATGAACCCCCAATAAAAAAGTGCACAGGGCCGTTCTTAGGGGGGGGTGATGGGGGCCGCCCCCCCCGGGCCCCCGCGCCCCGGGGCTCCCTCCCCCGAGGGGGGCGCCGCCCGCCTCGGGGTTTTAGCCTTTTCCCCTCCCCAACCCCCGTACGGGTCAGACCCGGGCAGGGGGCATAGCCCCTTAGTTGCACCTGCTGGCACGGGAGGGGGCAGGAGGGTTCGCCCCCCCTCCTGCCTCCCCCCCCGCTTTTTTAAACAGCGTCACACAGCGTGAAGGGGGGTGCCCCGGCTTTTTTCCCCCCCCCCCCGGGCAACCCAAAAATCTCCAGCTCCTGCCCTGTCCTAGGAGCCCCCCCCGGGGGGCGGGAGTCCCCGTGTGAAAGCGGGTGTGGAAAACCCCCCCACTCCCCCCTTTCCCAGTGAACGAGGTTTCCCCCAAAAGGGGGGGGGGCCCCCCCCCCCCCCCCCCCTTTCCCACCCCCCTGAAAGGGACCCTGGGAAGGTAAATTTAAGTTTTTTTATTTTTTTGGCTAAAGGGAGCAATTTACCCAAGACTAAGGGAGAACTATAAAGGCTAAAGGGGAAAGGGGGACTCCGGGGGAAACTGGCTACAAGGGCAACTGTAATGGCTATGGGGCAATATCATGGTGAAAGGGCAACGGAAAACAGGGGCAACTACCCAAGGGCCCTACAGGGGGAAACTATAAATGGCTACGGGAGCAACTTTTCATGACAAAGGGGAACAGTTTGGCTACAAGTGCAACTGACTCGGGGAGGCAACAAATCTGGGTTTACGGGGGAAACTGGCTACGGGGGAAACTATCATGGTTTATGGGGAGCAATATCAGGGCTACAGGGAAACTGGCTCCCCGGGGGGAAACAATCAGGGTTACAGGGAGCAATTTTCTTTGTACAAGGGGCAAGGGAGGGTCTCAAAAAAGAAAAGGGTAGTTTTAGGGCAAAAAATTGACAATTTTGACTGAGGCTTTTACCCCGAGGGGGGAAAAAGGGGCATAGAGTGCCATTTTGATAAGAGTATTTCCTGGAAAAGAGAGGGGTATAAGGATTTGTACTCCGGGGTTAAAATTAAACCCCCCGGTATTTTAAAAGGGGGAATTTTCCCAAACCTTTAAAATTCGGGAAAAAAAAACCCTGGGGGCATGTCAGGGTTTTTCCCTCAAAATTATTGAGGGGGAAGGGCTTAAGTTTTAGGGTGTTCCCCTTTAAAAACCCAGAAAATTCCTCCCCAAAAAATTCAGCCAAAAGAATGTGCAAGCTAGAGAGGGAGGTAGTAAGATCGGTTAGCAATAATAGAACATCGTCGGCCAAAAGAGATATCTTGAATTCCCTATCCCTGATGCGGATTCCCAAGATGGATGGGTGGGAACGGATTCTGGGGGGGGGGGGTTCCCATAAAAAGGGGATAAAGATTAATGGGGAAAAGGGGAAAACCCCTGGCGTGCTTTAGGGACCCTAAAGGGTTGAAAAGTCACGTGTGGCTTTTTAAGGGAAGCGACGGGGGGAAAATAGGGGCCCACGGAGGGCTTTTTTGAAGTTCCCTTTTAAAGGCCAAATTCTTAAAAGTGTTTATAGAAAAAAAGGCCAAAAAAGGGCCCATCAAAGGCCTTTTCCGCATTGAGGCCTCATTCTTTTGTAGGTTTGCCATACTGCTTATATCAACAGCCCGTCTAGTGTTGTCCCCCCCTTGACAAAAAACCCACAAAAAAACCACATGATCCAAAATGGACTAGCTGCGGGACCCTTTTGGCCCAAACCCTTTTGGGCCCCAGAAGTTGGGAAAAAAAAAATTTATGTGGGGAATTCAAAAGGGCTAAAAAGGTCTATAGCTTTTTAACATTTGGGGGTTTCCCCCCATTTTTGGGGATGGGGGTTAAAGGTAAAAGTAGGAAAAATCTCGGGGAAAACTAGTCCCCTTCCGGGAAAAGTATTAAATAAAAAAGAAAAGGGGACCAAAAACCCTTGGGAGAATTTTTTGTGTATAAATGGGAAAAACCCCCTTCTGGGAAAGGGGGGCTTTGCCTTTCCCGGGAGACCTTTAATCACCCCCAGTATTTAAACCAATTCAGAAAGGAAAATTTAAGTAAAAGGGCTGCTGCCCCCCCCTTGAAAACCCATGGGAGGGAACATGAACCAAAAAAAGGCTCCAATCCTGGTGTCCGTCTCCGTTTCCTCAACCTGAGGGGCCCGTTGTAAAGAGTATAGTTCAAAAAAAACGACGGAAATTTATCTCCCCCATGTTTTGGGGGTCGTAGCTTAGGGGCCATCTATTTTTTTTCAAAGCGGGGGGGGGGGGTAGAGTTAATTTCCTTTTCTCTTCTTTGGGTAGGGCCGGGAAAAGGGTGGCGCTTTTTTGCTAAACTCATAATTTTTCTGTTATGAGTTAAGCAATAATTGCTCGACTTTTTTCAAGGCTAAATCTTTAAGTCGGGATCTAACTTCAATGATAGAGCGTAAAGTGCGTAAATTTGGCCTGGAAAACCCCATTTTAAGTCCCTGCAAGAGTAAAAGGGGGCGTTCAAAATTTTTTGTTTGGTCTCAAATTATCCCTTTTAAAAAGTTTTGGCCCCCCAGAGAAATGAAGGTAAAACCCCTAACCCACCACCTTGTGAAGCCCCCAAAAAGGGAAAAAAAACTCCCAAATGTAAAGAAAAATACGCCTTCAGGCAAAAATTTTAAACCCTTTATAAAAAACCCCAAAGTCAAAACCCAAAAATCCCACCCCCTTTAAATTTTTGTCAAAGCTGTTTTTTGCTTAGTTTAAATGGAAGTCCTGTCTTTGGAAAACAAAAGCCCTTAAAACCCCACCCCCACCGAAAAAAATTAATATGCTTACGGCTTTTTCTTCTTAGTTTAAAAGGTACGTTTGTCTGGGGAAAACAACAAGTCCTAAAGCCCCAAATCCAAACCCCCCCGCATTAATTTTCTAGCTGCCCTCGGGTTTAGTTTAAAATGGGAAAAACCCGTCCTGTCTGGGGCCCCCCAATTTCTCGGGAAAAAACCCCCCCCCCCACCCCCCCAAATTATATGAAAAAGTTTGTCTTTGCTTATTTTAAAAAAGGGAAAATTTTTTCCCCCTAGATAATTTTTCCCCAAACCCCCCTTTTAATTCCCCCCAATAATTTTATCCCTTGTTTTTAAAAATTTGTATAGAAATCAACCCCCAGATACTCCCCCGCTTGCAAAACCCGGTTTTCCCCCGTTTACGAAAACCTAAAATGCCCAAATGTCATTTTTAAACTCATCAAAAATTTTAAAGTAAAAAAATTGCAGAGCTGTTTTTTCTGGGGCCCCCAAGGTTGGGGGCCCAAATTTAAAGTCCCAAATTTTTTAAAAAAGGGGCAATCCTCAGAATTTTCCCTTTGAGCCGGAAGTGACAGAAGGGGAGCGGGGGCCCTTTTTCCTTTTTTTTAAGTTCCCAACCCCTTTGCATACTTCCTTATTTCCCAAAATGCTTGCTATTACTATCTCCCTTTGCACCCCCTGCCCCCTACCTTCCCCAACCCCTTTTCTTCCCCCCCCCAAAAAAACAAAAGTTTTACCCACAAAAAAAGCCCCCTCCCCCCCTCCTTTCCCCCTCACCTATGTACTCCATCCCAAAAGCTTTTTTTTCCCCTCTTAAAAAACCCCCCAAAACCCCAGTCACATATTACTAACAAACCCCCCCCCCCTATTAAAATCCACTCACCCACCCTGCTGTCTTTCCCATTTATCCGCTTTTTCCGGGGTTTTTGGGAAAAAAATTAAAAAATCCCCCTCCCCAACCCCCGGGCCCAAAACCCCCCCTTCCTTTTCCCCTTGTCATCCCCATCCTCCCTGGGGCCGCCAAAATTTAAAAGAAAACAACTAAAACCTTTCCCCCTTCCCCCCCCAAAATTCCCCTTTGAAAACGCCTTTTTTTTTTTGCCCCATTTAAATTTTTGTTGCCCCAAAGGAAAACGCCGGGAACCCCGCCCCTGAAACCCCAAACCCCCCCCTTGCTGTTCTTTTGGAACCTTTTTCCCCCCTAAAACCCCCCCTAAACCCCCCCCCTGCGGGCCCCCTCCCCCCAAAAAAACCATCCCCTCCAGAAATTGCCCCCGTTTCCCCCTTCCCCCCGCTCTCACCCTATGGGGGGGTTTAAAAACCCTTCCCCCCCACCCAACCCCCCCAACCCCCCGTAAAAAAAAAGGCCCGGGGGTTTTGGGAAAGGGTTTTGGGCCTTCCCCTTCCCCCCCCCCTTCCCCAAACCCCCTGCAATTATTCCCGGTCCCCTTCCCTTTCCTTTTGCACCCCCCCCTCACTTTCCCCCCCTTTTTTGGGGGCCCCCCACCCCCTTCAGACTCTTTCGGCCAATTTTCCACCCGAGTCGCAGTTGTTTTTACGGGACCCCCCCCTCTCCCCGCTAGTTTCGGGGGAACCATTTTGCCCCTGGCTCCCCCCCACTTCCCTCCCCTTCTGAAATGCCCCCCTCCCCATAATGGGTTGAACCCTTAAAACACCCCCTTTGATGACCCCCATTCCCTCTCCTCACAGTTTTTTTCCCCTTTTTAAACCCTTTTTCCTCCAGGGGCCCCCCCCTTTGCAGTTTTCCCTGGCCCCCTTCCCCAACCCCCCAAAAAAAAAGGAAACTCTCGGGGACCCCCTGGCCCCCTTCCCCCCGGGGTTCATCTTTTCCTCAATTTCAAAACTTTAAACAAATTCCCCTTAATGCTCTCTTTTAAACCCCAAAAATCTTTCCCCCCCTTCATTATAAACAAATTTCCCCTCACCCCTTTCCCCCCGGGGGAAAAAAAACCCCCTTTCCCCCAATCATCAATACAAAATAAAAAATCCCCCCCCCCCTTTTTAAAACCCCCCGAAACCCCAAAAGAGGGGGCATACCAGCCCCCTCCAATTCCCCCCCAAAATCTTCCCTCTCCTTTTCCAAAGACCAGGCGGGTAAAAACGTTAAAAAATAAAATCTTAACACCCCCCCCCGGGAACATTTTTGGGCACCACTCCCCACCCCCGCCAAAAAAACAAAAAAAGTCGGGACCCCCGGGAAAACCCCTTTTGGGCCCCACACCTCAAAATCCGTTTTCCCCAAAGGGATTTTCCCCAGGGTGCTGAGGGGAATGGGAAAAAGTCAAATACCTGCAGAATTTCCCCTTCCCCTAACCAAAAAAACCCCCCCTGGGCCCCCCCTTTTCCCCACTTCCCTTTCCCCCCTGCGCCAAAAAAAAAATTATTTCACCCCCCCCTAAACCCCCTCCAAACCATACCCCAAAAACCCCAAAACCCCCTCTTTAAACCCCCTTTTCCCACTCCCTTTCCAAAGGGCCCTTTAAAGCCCCCAAGGGCCCCGGACCCCCGCCCCTCTTTTCCCTGAAGCCCTTTGGCCCCCACCCCCCCCTTAAAAACCCAAAATTGGGGGATAAATATATCCCGGCCCCCCCCCCCCCCCCCCCCCCTTTTAAAAAATATCTCAGCCCCCAAAAAAACCCCCCACCCAGGCCCCTCCACCCAGGGTTTTTCAAATCTACTCGCACCCTTGCCCCAACAAAAAGGGAAAAAATTTTGTCCCAAGGCTTCCCCTGTTGCCCCTTTCCCCACCCCCTGCTCTACCCCCTTTCCCCATCCCCCCTTGCCCCCCAGCCCCTTAATTTCCCCAAAACCAAGGGGTACCCCCTCACCTTACTGGCTTTTATTTTTTAAAAATCTCTCTCCCCCACTGGGAACCCCTTTCCCCCACCTTCCTTCAAACCCCCCATAAAAACCCCTTTAAAAAAAGCCCCTCTCTAAACCCGTCCTTTTGGATAACAACCCCGCAGTCTCAAAACCTCCCCTTTCATTTCTAAACTCCCTGAAACGCTTTTTCTACTCTCGCCTAATCCGTTTCTCTCTCCCTAACCTTTTTCTTTTTGGGGCCCCCCCCGGCCGAAAAATTCAGGTTTTCCGCCCCCCGCCCCCTAAGGGGAAAAATCCCCCTTTAAAGTCTAAAAATTTGGACCCCCCCCTCCCCCCAAAAAATTCAGGGTGAAAACCCCCTTATCATTTTTTTTGCTTCCCCCTTGGAATCTCCCCCCTGAAACCCATTTGACACCTGGGGAAATCCCCCCCCAACTTCTCCCTCAGTTTTGCTAAAGGCCCCCCAAAAGGGGGCCCTCCAGGCCCGCTTTTTGCTTGGTTTCCCCCCCGTCCCTACCTTTTTCCCCCCCGCTCCTTAAAAAGTGTCTGGTTTTCTGGGTTCGACCCCCCCTCTCCCCCTTCCCCTTTGCCTTTTGGGGGGTTCCCGGGGAAATCATCTCCCGCCTCCCCTCTTTTCTTTGGTACAAAAGCCCCCTTTGGAAAAAACCCATCATTTAGATTTGGCCCCCAGTACCATCCCCAAATGCGGATGACCCCCCCCCAATTTAAATACACCTCCCCCCCGGTTGACATCACCCCACCCTTTCCCCCTACAAAACCCCAGTTACTTCTGTCCCGCTTCCCCTCTGCATATTCCCCCCCTCCTCCACCCCAAAACAAAAACCTCCCCAAAGACGGGAACTTTTTGGTTTCTTTCCGGTTTAAATCAAACAAACCCAAAACCCCCCCCCCCCCCCTGTTTTATTTCCCTTTTTTCCCCGGAAATTGGTGGTTTACCCCCCAAAATTTTCCTAGGCAGCAGGCCGTTTCTGGGGTTTTAATTAAATTCGGGTTTCTCCCCCTTCTTTCCCAAAAAATATCCAAAATTCCCTTCCCCCCCGCCCCCCCCTGTCCCCCCTTCCCCCCAAAAAGAATATCCCCCAAAACCCTTTCCATTTTCTCACTGGGAAAAAACGACTCAACTTCATTACTGCCTTTTTTCTTTCCCCCGGTTTTGGGATACTCCCAAACCCCCTTTGTTACCCGGTCTCCCTCCCCCTTCCAAACCCCCCCCCCTCCCCCAAATCTGCCCCCTAATGGCAGCCAACCCGGCTTGATTTCTTTTCTCTCCACCCCCTTACTTGACCCCCTTTTCCCCCCCCGTTAATCAGTCCCTGGCACCCGGTTTTGCCCATCCCCCTTCCCAAGGATACAGTTTTAAACCCCTCAGCATTTCTCCCCCTTTAAAGCTCTCCCACCCCCTTTGTCCCCCACCTCCCCCAAATTCCCCCAACCCAAACCCCTTTTCCCCCTTCCACCCCCCAAACCCCCGGTCCCTCTCCCCTCTGCGGGTTTGATATCAGACAATTCCTCAATATCCGAACCCCCAAAGGGCCGCGTAAAAGATTTAAAACACGTGCGGCACCAATTCTCGGGGGTTTTAAAAGGCGGGCGATCAGGAACATTAAAACCCCTCACAGTTTTAAGAGGGCCTTTAAATACATCTTCCCGGTCTGGCCCCCCAAGATCCCTAACTGCTATACCACAAACCCGTCACCCCCCTGCACCTTTGGGGACTCACAGGGGATTATCGGTTTTTAGAAAGACGTTGGGTGGGGAGGTTCATCCATTTTTCATGTAAACCACCCCCTATTTATGAAAAAATGGGCCCCGGAAATTTTGGGGAAAAACCCGGAAAAATTCCTTTTCCCTATTTTTCACCCCTAACCCTAATAGATTGTAAGCTTCATGAGCCCGGGGCCCTCACAACCCTTTTGTCTCATTTGTAAGTTTTTTTAATGTGTAATGAAGTTGTTTTAAACCCTTTAATTTTTTAAAAGTGTGCTAATATGTTGGGGCCCCTAAAGAAAAAAGAAATTTTTTAATTTTTTTAATTTTTTATTCCCAAATTTTATGAAAAAAAGGGGGGAAATAAAAAAGTCCCTAAATTTGTCCCTTTAAAAATACAAAAACCTAAAAAAAAAGTAGGGATATGCCCCGAAAAAGGGCGAACCCCACACCGGAAAACCCAACCTACCTAGCCCCAAAACCAAACCCCAAAAACTATCCAAAAATATATAAAAATTAAATTCCCTACAAAAAAAAACAGAAAGGGGAAAAACTACTAAAATATAAGGGGGAAGCCAAAGGGGGTTTGTAGGTAGTTTTGTTCGGGGCACAAGCCCCGGGCCCGACTCCCTTTTGCCCCAAGGCCTTCCCGGCAAACTTTCCAATTTTTTTTAAAATTTTTCCCTTTCTGAAACCCGTTTTTAGGCCGAAAGGCTATTCCCCTGTTGTGCGTCCCCCCTTATGCAAAATATGTTTTAGAAAAAAGCAGCTATTGGGGTGGAAGGGGAGGGGGGGGGGCTGAACTTTCCGGGGGCCCTGACGGGGCCAGGGGGGGGAGGAGGGGGCGCCGGGTGCTAACAAATGGGGAAGTGAGTCAGGAAAGCACAATTTTCCAACTGTGAGAGCTCCGCCCCCTGCTGTGCTCTTATCTAGCCCGGGGGGCCAAAAAAGCAAAGGACACCAAATTGGGGGAGGATCCCAGTTGGGGAAACAATAATTCTAGTAGTGTAATAAGGGGGGAGACAAAATTTAAAGTTTCCCGAATGTGAACTGTTTCGGGAATGTAAAGTTTATTCATTTTGTGTGTAAAAGTTTTAGTATTGTATTTATGTGTATTCATGTGTGGGATTTGTATGGTTTTTTTATAAATGTCTGTGGGGGTTTTGTTTTTTATTTTATTCGGGGGTTTTTATGGGTTTTCACTGTATGTTGGGGGGTATGATTGTAAAAAGTGGGGTGTATGTATGTTTGGGAAAATTTTGTTTTCTTTTTGTAAAGGTATGTTTTCGTATTTTAAATTGGTCCCTAGTTGCCCAAATTTTTGAAAAAAGAAAAAAAAGCAGGAAGAAATTTAAGAAAAAGGGCCGGCGCCCCTGTTAAACGGGGCCGTGGGGAAAAATTTTGGGGATGAACCCCGGCCCCTCTTTTTGGGGTGCCACAACCCCCCTTTAATAAGCCCCAAAACCCCCTTCCCCCTAACTGGATAATGGGGTTTTGGAAAAAGCCCGGTAATTTTCCCCTTAAAAGCCCGGTAGTAGCCCCCCATAAACCAGGTAGTGCCCCTTAAGGGAGGTAATGCCCCCTTTTAGCCAAGTAGATTTTCCCCCCCTTTGGGGTTTGCCAGGGAGAAGTCCCCCCTTTGGGTTTGCCGGTAGGGTGCCCCCCCCTTTAGATTTAGGTAGTTGCCCCCTTCATTTGTCAGGTAGTGGCCCCCTTCATTAGCCAGGTAGTTGCCCCCTTCATCATTACCAGGTAGTTGCCCCCTTATTGTAGCCAGGTAGTTGCCCCCTTCATTAGCCAGGTAGTTGCCCCCTTCATTAGCCAGGGAGTTGCCCCCTTCATTAGCCAGGTAGTTGCCCCTTCATTAGCCAGGTAGTTGCCCCCTTTGTAGCCAGGTAGTTGCCGCCTTTGTAGCCAGGTAGTTGCCCCCTTAATTTAGCGAGGTAGTGGTGCCCTTATTGTAGCAGGTAGTTGCCCCCTTCATTGGCAGGTAGTTGCCCCCTAATTAGCCAGGTAGTTGCCCCCTTCATCATTAGTCCAGGTAGTTGCCCCTTATTGTAGCAGGTAGTTGCCCCCTTCATTAGCCAGGTAGTTGCCCCCTTCATTTGCCAGATAGTTGCCCCCATTTGTAGCCAGGTAGTTGCCCCCTTCATTAGCCAGGTAGTTGTCCCCTTCATTAGCCAGGTAGTTGCCCCCTTCATTAGCCAGGTAGTGGCCCCCTTCATTAGCCAGGTAGTTGCCCCCTTTGTAGCCAGGTAGCGGCCCCCTTTGTTAGCCAGGTAGTGCCTCCCTATAGCTAATACAAATAAAATAATAAAATCCACTTACCTCACCAGGCTCCCTGCAGCGCGGCCAGCTCCTGACGATCTCCTCAGCGTCGCAGGGGGAGTGAGTGCAGCCGCGCGTCACTCCCCCTGCGCCACTGACCTGCATGTACAGCGCACACAGGCCGGTGCTGTACATTCAGGGGGAGGAGGGAGGAGGAGAACGAGCCCTCCTGCCTTCTCCCCGCACACCGGCCGGCACTGTACATACAGTGGGAGGAGGGAGGAGGGGAACGATCCCTCCTACCTCCTCCCCGCACACCGGCCGGCGCTGTACATACAGGGGGAGAAGGAAGGAGGGGAACGATCCCTCCTGCCTCCTCCCATCACAGTGACATGCAACGGGTGGGTCAGCGGCCGCTTCACCCGCCAGTAGTAGTGGCCTGGCGGTGCCAGAGTAGCGCACCGGCGCTACTCTGGCGCCGCGGCGGGAGGATGCCAACTCTGCCGGGAAGCTGGGGGGGACCCCAATTAGCGGGACCCCCGCCAAAAGCGGGAGAGTTGACATGTAATGATATATGTGTAAATTTGTGTATACACACACATATCCACAATATCCACCTCATTCACATCACCTAAAACATAATCCTGCCTGTGTGTCCCTTAGGCTAGTTCACACAGGGGAATGACG
>JAODAL010086128.1:0-10356 GCA_025379985.1 Phyllomedusa bahiana
AAGAAAAAAGCACCGCCACTGGGTTTTTAGCTTTGGGGCGCAACGGGGGCCAGCCAAGCCCCTTTCTGCATTTTGGGTGGCAACCCAAAACAAAACCTACGACCCATCCCTGGGTGGGCTTGAACCCCAACCCTTTTTCGGTCAACGCCGAACGGCTAAACGTTTTGCACCCAGAGACTGCGGTGTGGAGCTGCTCCTTCCCCAAACCCACCAAGTGGACGGTGTATTTCTCTGGACCTTCGAACAAGACATGAAAAATGGGAAGAAATAGAAACTCCCGGCTCAAAGAAAAAACTAAGCCCCCCGACAAAAGGCTACGCTGCAAATTTTTTACGGGTAACACTGCGACACTTTTTCTTCGCAAGGGGGGTGGCTTGAGAACGAGTAAGGCCCATAGGCTTTACCTTTGACTACGATTTCATCTTACATTCTGTACCCAAGTCGCCTCTGCTGCCCACCGCAACCCAGTCTTGCCAGGGATGGCCTGTAGACTCCCGCCGCGAAATTTCCATCCTCCTTGCAGGGGGGCCTCTGGAAAAAACCCGGGGGACTTACTTAGACCCCCGCCCCTGGCGGGGCCGCTACCATGGTTGGGGGTGGTCCGGGGACCCACTACCCATGTCTTTTACAAGGGAAAAAGTGAATCCCAAAAGTTTCCGGGCCCAGTTCTTTGAATGGGCAAGTCCATCACTTGAAAAGGAGGGACTGCAGAAACCACCACTTGGAGGGGACAGGGTCAGCTTCTGCATTAGGGATGGCTAACGCATACGCTGTCTCTTGGAAATTTTTCTCGGTGAACGCTGCGGCACCAGATTCCCAAGGAGCAGGAGTACTGGACCGAAATGATGGGAAAAGACAGGGATTCTTCGGCAGAGGTTGGGAAGCCTTGACGCCTGAAATGGGAAGCGTGCCCTGGGTCTGCGCTTTTGGGGACAGGATGGACACCAATTGAAACACATATGGTAACACTGCATGATTTGATACAGGCCGTGGTCCCCAAGTTAGGCCCCCGGGTCACACTCTTATTCTGTCCACAGATTCTACATAAATTTTTTTTTTTATGTTCGCCTCATCTGGTTTTTTTCGGCAAAAAAACAAAAGCCACAAAAACCGGGTGGGTAAAAATTTTTCCAAACCCAAAACTCCAAACAGACTGACTTTTTAAACCCACGCCCTTGCCCCGTGAGTCCCCCGTGCCGCTACCCTTTTTTGGGACCAGGCAAAGTGGGTGGGGCTAAATCGTGGCCGGTTTTTGGGTCCCAACCTCACAAATGCCCGCCACCCCCTTCTTTACTCCCGGGCCACACAACCCACTTAAAGGGGTGGCCACTGCCTGACACGCAAGCTTTCTGCTCTCTTTTCCCTTGAATTTAAAATGAAAACCCCTTTTACACTGTTTTTGGCTGGTCAAGGCCCGAAAAAGCATCACATGGCTTTCAAAACCACCATTTGCTGAAAACCCCCCAACTTTTTCATCTCCGGGCCCCGACCCAATTAAAATCCTCCTGGCCAAGATCCCCCAAATTTTCCGGCTTTCCAAAAACCCCCTTTTTCCCTTTCCCCGTCCCTAAAACTTAATTAGAGATAACAGAAAGCTTTCCCGGGCCGGGAAAAATTTGGTTTTTCGAGGGTTTTGGTTTTACTGCGGGAGGGGGGCCACCTTCATCCCAAAGGAAAAAAAGGGAAACACAAGGGGCATGGAGTGGGCCAAATTTTTTCCCTTTGGGGGGCCCCCTTTATGCCTTGGGTTTTTAAATAGGGGAAACCCTTTCCTTGTCCCCACGTTTTCTTGCCTTTACCCCGGCTCCCAAGGGGCGATTGGGTTTCATTTTTAAAATTTGGTTTGCCTGTCCCCCGGGGCCCTCCATAATGGTTTCCTGTAAAAAAGCCGACAGCTCCCCAACATAAACCCCCCCATTGCAACTCCCCCTCATCACATTTTCCCGCTTCCCGGGAAGAAGCAGCGGGGTGTCTTTACCCCCCTCTTTTGCTCCCACCTTTTCCTCAAATAGTTTTGGCCTCACTGTATAGTTGGGGCAAGGCCACAGCCAAAATAGTAGGGTTTTCTTTGGGTGTGGGAAAAAGCGGGAAAAAGGACAGAAAGGGGGGTTTTAGGGGAACGGGGAGAGGCCCCCCGTCACCCATACTGGTTAACAAGTTTGGCAATCCAATGGGGCCGGGTAGGTTTTTCCCAAAACAAGGGGCAGGGGGATTGCAGGTCCCAGGAAAAATAATGGGTTTTTCTTTTTGGTCCCAAGTGCAGAGGTTAAGCCGTAAGCGACAGCAGGGAACAGGGTTAGGGCGCAGGGTTAACTGAAAATGAACAGGAACAAAACTAAACGGAAAGGGTTTCCCAGGCAGGGGACTGGAAAAAGCGGGAAACCAAACACAATCCCTCAAGCAGTAAACAACAGGCTTGAGGAAAAAAAAAAGGGAAACCGGGAACGGGAAACGGGAAACAAATGGAAACCCAGTTGAACCCCAATCCACCATTTTAAACAAAAGGGAAAAAACTTAAGGGCAAACACATTTTATTAATTTTCCCAAGGGCAAAGTAGGAGACCGGGAATTACTCCCCCACCTAAAAAAGCGGCCTCTGGACGAACCTGATTTGGGGTTTCTCCGGATCCCTCTGATAAAATTTTTTTAACACCCAGGAGCATTAAATTTGCTTACGGGCCCCCACAAATTTTCTTCCCCCCCATAACCTTGCCACTTAAAAAGGTATTGCAGCTGGTTCCAAAAAATTTCAAGGAGTCCAAAAATTTGCTCTAGGGAAAAACCCTGCTCTTGACCATTTTATCTCCCACTGCATCGGGAGGAGGGGGAACACGCCCCGGAAAAGGGTTTGGCCCACAACAGTTTAAAAAGAACAAAATGAAAAAACCCGGGGAATTAAATTTCTTCCCCAAAAAATTGGGGGGAGTTTGGGGCCAAACCCTGCAACGGGAAACTGTTTTAAGGCTTGGGGATCTTATAGGGCCCCCAACAAACTTCTGCCCCAGTTTTTGGTGAAGGAACCCTTTTTAAAAATTTTTTTCAAAATTTCCCCCGTAGAGGGGCCAAAACCTTTAATCCCCCCCCCCCCTTGAAATTTTGGTGCGGTTTCGACTTTTATTTTCCATCTTCTTTTTTTTTCTTGACCCTCTCAAGTTTTTCCTTTTTAGTAGCGGTAAATTTTGCTGAAATCCCCAAAGAATCCTTTCCGTGGCAGCTGGAATAGGGTGGAAAAGGGCGGGGAATTTTGGGGAAGAATTTTTGGGAATGGAAATCCAAAATTTCAAAGAAAGGATCTTTTTTTTGGTTTGGAGGAAAGGGGGAAATTTTTTGTATGAAAATTGGGCCCCCCGGAAGCAGACCCAACCCAGCCCATCTTGTAAATGGCAAAAAAAAACACGCAGAAAACTTTTTCCGGGGCCCCTTGATTCGAACTTTTTTTTTCCTGTCCATTAGATTGTGGGTGAAAGGCGGTTTAAACAAATTAATATCAAATGTCGATGCTAAACAAAAACTCCGCCAAAATTTTGGTTTGTAAACGGCCCCCCACGTTTCCGGGAGATCACTTCATCAGGAACACCATAAAGGGCGAAACATTTTTCTGAATTAGAAATCCCGTTTTTTGGGGCAGGGGGTAGCCCGGGGTAAAAAGGAAGAAATTTGCAGCTTTTTTGACCCCAAAACCCCTACACAAAATTTTTTTTCCCCAAGGAGGAGGTGGGAATCTACGATGAAAGTCCGGGGATATAGAACCCCGGGGGCCAAGAGGGCCCCGGCAAAGGCTGTAAAAAACCCTTTGGGGGTGAAGAACGGGGAAAGTCTTGCATTTTAGCACAAAATGTCCCCGGGAAATTGTTCCCATACTTTTTTTACATCCTTTTAAAAATTGGGGCCCCCCAAAGTGTGGTACAAAATTTCCCTGCGTTTTTTTCCTGCACCCCTTTTTGGGGCCCCGGGCAATCTTGGAATCCGTTGGGGTTTTAACCCCTCAGAAATTTTCAGCCCTTACTTTTTTCGGGTTTAATATAAAGCTGCGCCCTTTTTTTCCCATCTTTTTTTAAGCACCAACTGTACATCATCTGGGGTTTTGGGAAAGGGGTTGGGGGAAATTTCGGGGGTCAAGGCCTCTTTTATCTCTTTGAGCAAGACCTTATTAGGGAATTATTCCCAAAAACCATTAGACTCCGAAACAAGGGTCTTAGGTGGAATTGCGGGTTTTAATAAACCCGGGAGAACATTTTTTAAATAAGAAACTTGCCCTTCCCTTTTAAACGAGACCCGGGGCCTGTATGAGATTAAAAATTTAAATTTGGTTAAAGGAAAAAAATTTCCAACGAGCTTGACGAGGGGGAATAACATTTTGGCAAAAAATCTAAAAAACAAAAAATTCCAGATTTACGGTGATCATTTTAAACTTTTAAATTGTTTTTTAGGCCCCTTTTGAAGATGATGTTTTCCATTCCTAAAAAACTGCAACAATATTTAACATTTCTTTTTTTTCCCCACCAAAATTCGGAAAAACTTCGGGGGGGTAAAAAACCGAAACAAGGATGCAAAAACCCCTTGTCCCCGTTCCCCTGAGACAGTATGGGCCCCTACACACATTCTGAAGCTTTCCACTTCCACAATAAAAGGCCCGGTGTTCGGGTTTCCAGGATGAATTAATACGGGGCCCGTTTTGAACTTACCTTTAAGAGAGAAAAGGATTCTTGTTTCTTTAGGAACCACACAAAAGCATTTTTTCCTTTTAGTCAACTGTGTAATAGGTGAAATGATTTCTAGAAATTTTTTGATTTAAGCGTTTTAAAAAATTGGGGGAAAACCTAATGAAAAAGTTTAACATCTTTTAAATTTTTTGGGGTGGGCCCTTTTACTAAAGGGTTTGAAAACTTTCTAAAAAGTCCAATTTTAGACCATGAAAGGGGAAATTACATAGCCCAAGGAATTGGATCTCTGTCCCGAAGGAATTCCCCAACCCCTTTTTCAATTTTGATGTAAAAGATTGGTTTTTCCCCCCCCCAAGTTTTCCCCGAACAAAATTCACATGTCTCTGGTGTTTTTTTTCCAAACGAAAATTTGGGGAAAATCAGGGTATTTGGTCCCCGATAGATTTACATGAACTGGTCCCGAAAAATCCCCTGAAGAGTTTTTTGACGGGGATTTTTGGGAAAAAGGGGGCGGGGGCATTACAAAAAAAGGGCCAAAAAGGGGATAAACCAATTCTCAAAGTGTCCCTAACTGACCCCAAAGGCCCGTCTTCCCCTTCATCTCCAGATCTGTTACGGACCAGGGTGTAAGCGCCTCGTAGAACCCAATTTTTTTAAAAAATCTTTTTCCATGTCGCTCCTCCAGAAAAATTCAGGGATCATTGGTTTGAGGATAACGGTTTTTTTAAATTTTGATTTTTTAATTCTCTGTAAAAACAATGCAAGGGTTTTTAAGGAACCCTCCCCTTTTTTTTGACAAAAAATAGGGGGGAACCCCCCCTGGGGGGAAGAGGAAGGAACGGATGAACCCCCCCCGCAAAGGGTTTTTTCCCCTATATAGTTCCCCTTTAAGGCCCTTTTAAATCAGGCCCTGCCCAAAAAGGGGGAGATGTTACCCGGGGAAAGGGTTTTTGGATTCAAAACCCGGAATCAAACTAAGGGGGGGAATCGTAAGGTTTTGGGGTGGGGAAAACTTGTCGGCATTCTGTTTTTCGGGAAACCCCTCTTCATATTCCCCAAAAATTCCCAAAGGGTAGCTCCATTATTTTTATTGCCCCTTGAAATGGGTTTTTTAGAGCCCCTTTGGTTTTTAGAGTGGAGCTGTTGATGAACACCTCTGCTGGGGAACTTATCTTCCTTTTGGGGTTTCCCCCCGTTTTATAACCGGGGTTTTTTTGTGATTGCAACCAAGGTTAAAGCCCAAAGATTTACAGGAAAGTGCGGCGAAGGAAAAAACCAAAAAGGGGAATTAAAAGGACCTTTAAAGGGGCTGGGGTGGCCCTAATGAATTTTAATGGGGGCGGTCTCTTGATCCACGGGGCCCCGAACCAGTGGAGACCCAACTACATCCCCCATTACCACGGGTGGGTCTCTTCCTTGAGTTTAACCCCATGCTCCCTTTGGGGCAAAGGAGAATCCATGAAATTGCCACTTGCCCCAGAGTCCACCATAGGGTTTAGGTTTGGGTACCCACGGGGGTTAGCCAGGGGAAATTTTTTGGGAAAAAAGGGAAACAATGAGAGCCTTAATTTTTCTTTCTTTAAAATGAGGCGCCACTCTGGAAAAAAAGACTGGACAACCCCCCTTTCAAAAAACTCATTCTCTGAAAAAAATTGATTCCCCATCCGAGGGGTTCCCCGGGGGCCATATGGGGTGCCCCCCCCAAACCCGTGGGCGGCTAGGGGGAATTGATGAGGGAAATGGGCAGATTTTCCACAGTAAAAACCTTAGACTTTCACAGCCCCGTTTGTCTTCTATCTACGCTTTCACGTTTCAATATGGAGGTTTGAAATTGCCCAAAGGGTTTTCGCTTTTCCCCCAAACTCCCGCAATTTTTCCCCCTGGGGGTTCCCCTTTGGGAAAAAAGGGGGACAGGAACAGGGGGGGCCTGCCCTTTGGGGTTCCCAAAATTTAAAAATTTGCCCCAATTTTTTCCTGTCCGTCGTTCCGATAGTTCCCCGGGAACAATTCGAATGCAATGGTTAATAAAAAAAATTTCCCAAAACCCAAGGGGAGCCTCAGCAACGGGCAAGTTCATCTTTTTTAAAGTGCGCGGGAGTCCCATTCTTTTAAAAAAAAACAGCTTCGCAGCTCATTTTTCCAGTTCGGTTTCGATTGCCCCCTCTTGAATTCCATAGCATACTCCCCCAAGGGGCTTTTGCCCTGGCGCAATGCCCAGAAAAACTCTTTTAGCTGTAGCACACGAAATTTGAGGGGCATCAAAACCCTCTGACTCATTTGGGGTCGAAAGTCTTCCCGGTTTATTCAAACCGGGTCATGGGGCCCCAATCAAGGGGTTTTTCCCAGGCAAAGGCTTTTTGTTTTAACAGCATAATAATGCATTTGGACCTTTGGGCCTTCCGTAGGGAACTGCGTTTATTTTGCAAAAAAAAAAATTAAACCCACAAATTTGGGAAAGGGAATTTCCCCCATTTTTACGCGGTCCTCCGCCGAATCTGAAAGGGGGGGGCAAATTTAGGGGGCCACACAGGCACCCGAAGTGGGTTTGGGCCAGAGGCTTTGATTCTCCAGGTGGAGTATCCGGGGGCCCTTTAAAAGGGCTGCACGTCCCACGTAAACTCTTTTTAAAAGGCTTTTCCATAAAACCCTTTGGGTATTGTGGCCCTTCTTCCTTCATGAACCGGGCCCCCAAATTGATCTTTTAACGCCTGGGATCTCAAAGCGCATATTAGCCACCCCTAGTTTGCATTTTTTCTTGAAGGGGGCTTCCCGGCTTTCCCAAACCCCAGCGGGCTCCTCTTATGGCTTTGATTTGTCCCCGAAAACGGGGGGTTAAAACTGCTTGGAAAAACCAAAGGCCGGGCTAAAAGGAAAAAAACACAGGGGTGGGCAGGGGGATCGAGGTCCCCGGGAAATTTAAAGGTTTTTTTTTTTTTTTTTTTTATTTTTTTTTTTTTTTTTTTTTATTTTTCTTTTTTTGGTTTTTCTATTTTTTTTTATTTTTTTTTTTTTTTTTGTTTTTTTTTTTTTTTTTTTTTTTTTTTTTTTTTTTTTTTTTTTTTTTTTTTTTTTTGTTTTTTTTTTTTTGTTGTTTTTTTTTTTTTTTTTTTTTTTTTTTTTTTTTTTTTTTTTTTGTTTTTGTTTTTTTTTTTTTTTTTTTTTTTTTTTTTTTTAAAAATTATAATATTCTTATTTTTTTTTTTTTTTTTTTTTTTTTTTTTTTTTTTTTTTTTTTTTTTTTTTTTTTTTTTTTTTTTTTTTTTTTTTTTTTTTTTTTTTTTTTTTTTTTTTTTTTTTTTTTTTTTTTTTTTTTTTTTTTTTTTTTTTTTTTTTTTTTTTTTTTTTTTTTTTTTTTTTTTTTTTTTTTACCATTCACTCAATTTAATAAGGGCAAATTTAAAGGGCAAACAAGTTAGTAAGTTCCAAGCAAAGTAGGAGATTCCTGACAGCCCTCCTCTCCCGGGCTCCCAACTAGGGGTTGTGTGTAAAAACCCCACCGACTATGGCGGGGGTTGTCAATGTCATCTGGGAAAAAAGTGTTTGCCCTAGTGTGGGGTCAAACAGGGCCCGGTAGTTGACACGGGTGACTTGCTATGACGTCCTTACTTTTTCTGCGATTGTGGCGGCCCCGGTAACCTACTCTGTGTTCTTTGACGCTATTGTGGATTTGCCCTCAGTTGTTTTTTCCGTGGGCTGGTTACCTTTGTCAGGCTGCTTTCCCATTCAGTTTTTTGGTCTTTTTGCCCTTAAAGTCCCCAGGGAATTGAAGGGTGAAGCGTTTTAAATAGCGGGGGCAGTCAGTGGTGTATACTAAAACACAGCTTTTGTAGAAGACCAAACCAAGCTCCCTCGCATATTTAAGCATGGCAAAATTTTTTTCAGCACCCTAAGGTTTGTGCAGCAGGAAATACTGTTTTTTAAACGTGATTGTCAGTTATTTAAACCCAAAACGATTTTGACGGAAAATTCGGCAAAAGTCGGCCACCTTAATCTGATACAGCTAATTTGTTGCACGGGGAAAATTTTGTTAACGCCCCGGGGCCTGAGACTAAGTAGAAACGTTGTCCTGATTTCGTTAATTTTTGGCGCAGAAAAGTTTTAGGTTTTTTTCCGTAAAACAATTAAACTTAATTTTGTTTTTATTTGTTCTATATATGTAATGGAGGCTTAGTATAATTTTCCCGCGCCCGTTACAAATTTTTTTGGGGGGGGGTTAGGTTTCTTTTTTACCGACTTTTTTTTTTGTTTTTTTTTTAAACCTTTTTTTTATTTTTTTTTTTTAGTAAAAAAAGTTAGTTCCCCCCACAAGAGTTTAAGCACTACATACACCCCACCACACAAGACCCGTGTTACAGCACCTACATTTTACAAGCCCCTTAAAGGGAATCTCCCCATAAAAAGTTTTTTTTTTTTTATGAATTTGTGTTTTAATTTTTGTCAAAATTTTTTAGTATTTTTTTTTCTTTCATTCATTTGGCAAATTTTAAAAAAATGCAAAAATTTTTTCAATTTTTTCCCTTTACCCACCAGGGGGAACATCCCCAAAAAAAATTTTAGCTCAAGAAAGGGGGGTTGTAACCCGCTGCTGAAAATGTTTTGGGTTTGGGGGTGGTGCCCTAAAGCTCCCTCCCTGTGTGAAAAGGGGGGCAGGTGGTTTGTGCCATAAAATCGCCTTTTATTGGTGATGAGGAATCATACGAGTGCTGTGTATCATAGTGAAAAAGGAAAAACCCGAGTGAAATTGTGATTACTTTACTTATTTCATAGGATATCGGAAGGCAGCACTATATTCTGCATCCCCCCCCGGATCCCCAGGTATAGGGGAAATCCCCAAAACCCAAGAATAAAAATATGACATAGGGGGGTAAATAGACTGGCTGGGCGAGAGTACGACGGGGGGTTAAATTTCAGGGTTACAGTTTATTTGAAAAAATCGTAAAGACGGGAAAGGGGGGGTGTCGTCTTTGTAAAAAAACCCGTTGAACCAACATGCGGGAAGATTAGGGAAAGGGAAGAACAGTGGAATATTTTGGGGGAAAATACATGGGGGTAAAAATAAAAAATTATATAATAGGGGCTGCTAAGGCCCCCAAATTAAAGAAACCCGGGGATACCCTTTAGGCAAAAGTGGGCGGGTAATCAAATGGGTTATTTTTGGGGGACTTTAATTCCAACATCAATTTTGGGAACTGAAACTTTTAGTTCATAAAGGAAAAGGGTTTTTTTCAATAACTAAGATAATTTCCTTTGCAAAAGGTGCAGCAACGATAGAGGAAAAGGCCCTTTAGACCAATTTAACTAATGCCTGACAGGTAACAAAGGTTAGGTTGAGGGGGCCCCGGGAAAAGTGACCATAATAAAAAATTTTTGTTTTTCCCTTTAAAAGAGTTTTTTTTCAAAGGGGCCCCAAAAAAAAATGAATTTTAGGAAGGCTAATTTTATTTGTTAGGGGGGCCCCAAAACCCTTTGACTGGGGACAAAGTGTTTAAAAAATTTGGGAGAACTAATAATAAATGGGGTATTTTTTAAAAAAATCCTAGGCTACCCCTGTGAGAGGTACATCCCTTTTGTAATAAAAAAATTAGAAAAGAAAAACCAAAGGGTCAAAGGATGTAAAAGAGGCAATAAAAAACAAAAGAAAGGTTTCACCTACTAAAACGGGGGCAGTGAAGAGGCACAAAAAGTTAGGAAA
>JAODAL010086129.1:0-10355 GCA_025379985.1 Phyllomedusa bahiana
AAACCTGTGTTCATTGCAGACAATGATTTACCGTAAATTTTAGAATATGATATGACTGCAGCATTGGTTGGGTGGGGAAGGGGTTGTTGTATTTTGTGGTTGTTTTATTGTATTTATTTTTTTCTTCTTTAATGGGTTTGTAAAATTGACATGATAATGTACCCATTCTATATTTCCTGTATGTTTTTATACGGATGTCAATAAAAAGGGTTTGAAAAAAAAAGATGCTGCAAAGAATAATGACCATTGCATCTAAGTGCTTTTAATGAAAGGGGATTCCCTTTCTCACCCCATTGGCATTCCCTTCAAAGTGTCCCCAGGGAGCTGATGGGTTTACATGGAAACTGGGGACTTAATAAAGGCTCCTGGCTCTGCCTTCTGTGTATGCTTTTTAGACCCTGCCAGAGGTAGGGCTCAATAGAATACCTGGCAGTTTTGCACTGACAGATATAATATAATATAATAATCTATGTACAGTTGAAACCATAAGTTTACATATACTATATAAAAAGACACATATGCATGTTTTTTCTCACTATCTGACATGAAATTAGAATAAACCTTACCCATTTTAGGTCAATTAGGATTACCAAAAATATTTACATTTGCCAAATGCCAGAATGAGAGAATTTTTTTAAGGCATTTTTTATTACTTTCTGCAAAACCAAAGTTTACATAAACTAGGATTACTATGCCTTTAAACAATTTGGGACAGCCCATATGATGATGTCATGTCTTTGGAAGCTTCTGATAGGTTTATTGGCAATATCTGAGTTAATTAGAGACACATCTGTGGATGTATTTTAAAGCATAACAGAAACAAACTACTTCTGTGTGTAACATCATGGGAAAGTCTAAAGAAATCAACCAAGATATCAGGAAGAGAATTGTGGACCTGTACAAGTCTGGATCTTCCTTGGGTGCAATTCCCAGATACCTGAAGGAAGAAGAGCACCCACAACATATAAAGGAAGCAATACTAATGCCTTGTGTATATACAGATGTGGGAGAGCGATGATGTGCTAACAAAATGTTGCTATGTGGGAGAAGGTGCATAAGGGTATGTTCACACGGCGTAATTGTGGCATGCATTGCGACACGTACTTGCGCTTTAATACAGGCGAAATGCGCGCCGCTATTACAGTAATTCATAGCTCTCGTATTGTACGCTGGGGGAGATAAGTGACAAGTAACTTCTTTGCGGTGCTTGCGCGTCGCTGATAATAGTGAATGGGGTCAGCCCCGTCCTTGGAAGTACGTGCAGATCAGCACGTGCTTCCAAACCACACAGCATACTGCAGCGCGTACAGTACATGCCCCAGTACGCCGTATGAATATGCCCTAAAATGGCATAGCTGTAAAGAACAATAAAAATGTATTGGATGTAATAAAAAGGGAACTTAGAATATAAAGCACATGAAAAACATGATTGGAATAAACAAAGATATATGACCCAAAAAATTTGAATAAAAACTTTAAAAAAAAAACTACAGTTTTTTTTATACGTAATATATTAAAAAGTTATAAGTGTACAGACTGTCTTCCCCTGACCTACAGCGGTCACGATTGACCATGGCATCTAAGGGGTTAATTGACTGCAACCAGAGTAAGCTCCAGTCATGGTCAATGCTGCATTGCCCCAGCTGTAACTTAGAGCTGGTTCCATGCAGCAATCGTGTGGGCTCTGTTTTTGAGCCTGCACGATCGCTTTGCCATACATATTCAGCAATATACATGGAAGAGCGAGGCGTGGACCCCCTTTTTCCACACTATATTTTGAACACTGCTTCTCAGAAAAAAATACAAAAATGAAAAAAGGGGTTTAAAGTACCCGTTTTTATCAAAGGAAAAAAGCCCATTGGGCCCCCTTCACAGTAACCGCTTTAAAGTGGGACCCTGTACTAATGGGAGTGGCACTGCATGGCGACCACTGCCGAAGCAACAGCCACACTAGTGAGGGGCACAACCCAGTGGCCCAACAAATCCATTGCTGCCATACCTAGCCCCCCAGCTCTGGGTTGCACCACTACACAAGCAAAGCGTCAATGCAACACAGCACCACCACCAAAAAAGTAAAGCACCACTACCACTTACCGTTCCCTGCATATATACGGCAATTTGTGTGAACCCATTCCCTACCATTAAAATTGGTTGATCCAGATTACTATTCTGTAATGTTTATAGGGGCCCTCAAAATAGGCTGAAACTTCCTGCTCTGTAGAGACTACTTCATTATCATAACTGGCATGATTAAACAAATAAAATTTTGATATATAGATAACACAGACAGTGACAAGGGTGACTGCTATGGATGATAGTCAATGCTCACCTCTTCCCCCTATCTGCACTTTGTCCTCTGCACAGGTCTGAGCCTGCCAAGAACACTCTTCCATAGGCGTCAATAAGACATCTTCAGACTCAGTTCTATGGTTCATGTGGTTTACAGCAGAACTCTGAATGCTCTTAACAGAGCAGAGCAATAGCTCAGGGAAGATGTCTGCCCCCATACTCATATATAAATAGAATTTAAAAAAAACTACAATCAGAAAAGAAAACCAGATTAGAAAAATTTCATGTATCAGGATCTGGTTTAACTAGCAAGCAAATCTAAATGTATTAAATATATTTTTAGAAGCCTCTAAGTCCAAACTTCCAGGAATCCCACATGAACAGCCTATCAATGCCTCTGTCAAAAAATGGGAATATAACACAGATAGATTATTATATAAAAAAGTCAAAACTTGTCTTTTATGCTGAGAGTTTAATATCGGTCATTTTCCAAACATAAAAATCTACTCATGTCATTCCTTAAAGATGGAGGCCTTATTGTGTCTTCTGCTTCCTCCTCAGGGTCTGCAACAATAATGGCATGGACCACTCTTCTCAAACCTAAATGGTCTTTTTCTTGGCTTTATTCATTGATTTGCAAGTTTAGATAGAAAGAAAACAGTGGGGCGATGAGCGGGGCACACGGGTGTCTTTCAGTCCTCACCACAGGCTAATGAACTGTATTCTCACTTCCCCACACTGCTCACAGATCCTTCCTTCAGACAGCTCACAGATGTTCTAAGTGGAGCACTTCGCCACTTCCTCTTATCTAACTATAGGATCTTTTCAGTTCCAAATTTTCAGTGACTAATAGTATGAGCAATGAACTATGGAGTTACGACATCATTGAGACAGTCTTAACACTTAGTTTATAAACTCTCACATTTTAAAGGGCATATGTCACACAATCCTCTAGTACAAAGGACATAGGGGGTGTACCTGCAAGTGCCCATCTGGTGACTGAAAAATTGGGAAATATATAGTGAACCCTTTACACTCCAGATAAAGCAGGAAACAAAGTAACAGCCAAACTGGGAATATGGGCCACTCTCGCACCATCTGTACTGACAGGAGAGGGCTCACTGAAACTCATTACACACTAAGGGCATGTCCCTCCACGGCAGTCGTTTTTTAACGGTTTTTCTTCGACTTTCTTGGCGCTTTACTAACGTCTGAAAACCCTGCACAAAAACTCTTCTCGCCCTATACTTCAATAGAAAAACTAGCCCCCCAGTCCCCACTAGAATGGTTGTATTTGTCTCTGTTCTGCCGTGGGTGGTTTTTCAGACACCCAGCCGGCGGACCGGCAGCGAACATGGCGAATATGTGACATTCTTTGCCTGATCGGGTTTTAGAACGTGAAATCACTTAACATATGGAGTCAATGGTAGAAGTGTAGCCGAGCCGGTTTTATGTGCGGTTTTCGGTTTGGTGCACAAGGCAATAAAGTCCTCTAATTCAGCCTAAACTAACCAAATTTCTATGCTGTTAACATTCACATCGTGCTTAAAGTCTGAAAACGTATGACCTTGTGCAAATCATTGTTAAACTTGAGCTGGAACTAAAAAATATCACATAGGAAAGTTGGTTTCTCGCACAATCGAGCATACTTGTGCACTAGGTACACGTTCAGCTTGAAAAAAAAGTCCACAAAAACCGCTGGGAAAACCAGGACACAAGAGGCTCATTCCCCAACAGCAAAGGACAAAATACCGGTCAGTTTACTGACCAGTTCACTATGAGCGCTTCTGTTTTAGTGCCCACGACCGCCCCATGGCCGCCGTGATGAGCGACATAAGCGAAAAGCGCCTCCCCGCTATCCCAGTTGAGGGGCACGGCGGTCTTTCAATAGTGGGCCTGGTGTTGGTTAGTTTAGTCGGCAATGATGCTTTTCAGAACGGGACTGTACAACATCAAAAAAAACGAGCCGCAAACCGGTGCTGTGCGGAACCTGCCAAAACAGTTAGACAAAAGCAAGCCACAAACCGAATTGAGAAAACTGGGGATGGTTTCCACTGCAGGCAACAAAACAAAAGCATTTTTGTCCTTTGCCTGTGCAACGAGCGACCCTAGACTCCCCCTCTCCCACCTACTTTTCTTTTTCTTCTCAATCATCATATCAGTGGCACAACCACATAATAACTGGTAAGGTGTACAACCACCCTACAAGTGGTCTTGTTTAGATTTATACTGAAATTAGTAGGAAGCCTACACCGGACTGCTTAAAAAAGTTAGTGGGTCTATTTGGCGTTTCTGCGGATTGGACATTTACAGGAGATGAACAGTAGAGAATTTGATTGAATTTTAGGTATCTTTATAAATGATACTAAATTTAGATCATCACTTACCTTTAGAATCGCAGCATGTCTCGTTACATCGTTTGCACAACTTGCAAGATCTCTAATAAGAAATGTGTTCTAAAGGGAAAATCGCCCCAATAAATTTAGGGGATCAAATTGAATTGGGATTTAAACAGTCCTCCTTATCATTATACTGTTCATTTTGATATCATAAGGGGCCATTTACTGTACATGGCACAGACCAAATACCGTTCTGATTTACTGTGCACTGAGTAATTTGCGTCCTTTTCTCGCGCGGCGCACAGGGGGATGTTTTTTGTCCCACGGGTTACTGCGTAGATTTAAGCAGCCGCCCCCCTTTCACGACCGACATGTAAATGTTTCTGCACCGTAAAAACTCGGGCGGTAACATCAACATAGGTTTCTATGTTTTTCTGACCGCTCCCTGCAGTCTACACAAACCATGCTGTTGGCACAAAATCCCAATGCAATGGGGACTGCTGCACGGACTTCATCCAGTTAAGTCTCAGTGGGGAAGCATTGCTTGTCGGGTTTCAGACCAATGGTAAAACCCCAAAACCCGTTGAAAACCCCAAATAACCAGCTGTGAGGAATCCCTAAGACGTAAAAGAGTCTGCTAACCTCCCCCAGTAAATAGCCCCAAAACCAAAAAGGGAAAGTTTTGGGGCTGGAAAAGGGTGTACCAGAGAGATGGCATTTGGGGGGGCGGGGCATTTTAAAAGGAGGCGAGTGACAGGAAGGGAAGAGTGAAGTGCTTGGAAAAAACAGAGGAGTAGAAGAAGCGAAGGGAGGTTGGGTGTGGGTTCCACTTTTTTTTAGAGGGAACTTGTGTGGCCTATTTGTTAAGAAAGATAAGGGGTTGTTACTGCTTTCTGCACAGAGAGCAAGAAGGAGAGTTACCTGTGAGGTCTCGGGAAAGGGGGCCTCGTCCCGGGAAAGCAGCCCCCGAAAAAACCCATTACACCCCCAAATGACCCGGGCCTCTTTTCCAGGGGATTTACCGGGGTCATTTGTTCCTTGTACTAAATGTACTGCAAGAAGAATTAAAGATAAGACTTGATCGGACCACATTTTTTAAGACCCAAACAACACCTTACAATTGATCAAACTACCTCGTTGCAAGTCTTTGCAGGATGCTTTTAGACAAATGGCCCCTGATTAAATGCACCAGCAGAAAGGAAAAAAGTAGACACCTTTGTACTTCACCACGTTGATCTTCATTTTAAACAATGTGTCGGAACCTGATAAAAAGCCACAAAAAACCAAGCATTTTTAAGGGCCCTGTCACACGGGGATTTGGGCACACCAAATGCTCCCCAAACCCTCGCTCCCCCCGGGGGTTACGGCGCGATCGGGGCCCGGGTTTTGGGGCGCTTTCGCCATACAAATTAAGAGGCGGGCCCCAAACCCCGCCCGCCCGAAAAGCTGCAAACCCCCGCGTGGGGACACCGCGCCGAAGACCGCTGTCAAGAATTGACGAGACTTGCACCGGGCCCGGGGCCCAAGGCGGGCACAAAGCCGCGCCAAAAACCCGGCCTTTGAATAGTAAAGCGGTTTCCCATAGGAAACCATGTTATGAACTGGGGCGCGATTTGGACGAGGTTTTGGCCGCGACAACCGCGCTGAAACCCGCGGCCAAACCCGCGCCCAAATCCGCCGTATGAACAGGGCCTAAAGGAGGTGACAGGCAACCAAGTGTCACATCAGACCATTTGTAACCATTTACACCCAAAAATGGTCAAAGAAAGTAAACAAATAAGCAGTCAAAAGGGCGTGATACGAAATGTTACACCCCCTTTCCGCTGATCCCTATCCGAAAGCTTATTGTTTAGGCCCTACGCTTCTGGCTTAGGAGATGCTGGGAGCTATGTCCTGGCATAGGGGGCGTGATGAATTAATGCCACCCACGTCTAAACTAGCCCCCGAAGCTAGCTGCTCAGCAGGGTAATGGTGAGAGGTATTATTTATTTTTTTTTTTCCCAAACAAAGGGGCCTATAATCTAACTATGGGGGAATTAAACCTACAGGGTTTATATTCCCCAAAAGTGGGGGTATCCCAACCCCACAAAGGGGGCTGTATCCCAGCTATCTACCTACAGAGGGAAAATATTATAAATTACCTAAGGGCTATCATGCCAAACAAAAGGGTAACAAATTTTTTGAATCTATCTCAAATTTTTCTTGCAGCTTCTGCAATTCTTAGTTGGGAGATTTTTCATGTAAATGCTTGTTTCTGTTTTGCTACAAAAAAAAAGAAATTTAAATTTTATTATTTGTTTTATTTTTGTAAATTCCCTTTGGTTTTCAAACTGCCTGAATCCTTCGGGGTCGGGTCGATTCAAGCATATCTCAACCAAAAAATGATCCCCGGGCCTTCTTCAGTTCCCAACGTTGGTGCTACTGGTTGACTCTTTTGGGGGACAAATAACTTTTTCTTTAATTCTACCCACAATGTTCAAATTTTGATGATGTCTGGGGACTGTGGAGGCCAATACAGCAACTCACTTCATTTTTATTTAACAATTTTTTTTTTGCCCAAACTTTACAAATGGGTTTAGGTTGTTTTTCCTTTTGGACACTAGGGCGTCCTTTTAAACCCATAGTACCAAGGTAAGGTAACCCCTTCTTTTAATACTCACATATGCAAACATTTAGATCACCATCGACCCCGGGCAAGTATCCAACACTTTGTCTGTGGGAAAAATCCCCAAATTTTCAGGGTTCCTTTAGGATTTACAGTTTTTTTCAATTTCTCGACCCTTATCCTCTTTTTCCTTGATTCTTCCAGATCCATTTGCCCCATCAGAGCCCGGTCTATTGACTTTCAACTCATCTGTTCAAATTACCCGTTTCCAAACTTTTACTGTCCACTTTTCATACTTTTTTATAAATTTGACTTAACGCTTCTTATGAGGATATTGAAGTCAAGGCTTCTTCATCTGTTTTTGGGCCACCATTCCAGACTTGTGTAAAGTGTGTCACATGGTGCCTACATGTCTGTCTGTCTGCAAATAGAAAACCCTCACACAGCTCCATGGACAGAAAAGCAAAAATGTTTTGACTCTTATAATATAGTAACATTAAAACACAATTTTTTTAAAAGTGATTTTTATGATTTATGAATGCGAGGAGAGGCCTGTAAAACAAAGGATTGGCATGAAAAGATGAAGATGTGGTCTATAAAACATGACGGCAGAAGTTCTAGCTGTGCCGCTGTCCTAGTTTAAAGCAGGGCTGTGGAGTCGGAGTCGGAGCCTATTTTGCAGGAGTTTTGTGCCCACCTCCACAGCTTGTTATATCAGTGCAGTATGCTTGTAAGGTTGGTGCATTTTTTATTTTTCTCTCTGGATTATGGAGATCTGTTGACCCAATGAGAAGTCTCTTGACTCATGTGAGAGGTAAAAATAGAGTAGGACCACCCGCCTTGAGATCCCGTTGGTAGCCGGGGGTGGCTTAAGCATTTTTTGATCAAAACATGTGAACTAAGAATCTCAAAGCTGTCCTAGTTTAGCCTCACAGGACCTAGGCCACACCATCACCTAGGTGGCAACACCTGGGAAAGAGGAGGCAGGAAGATCCTGCTTGGCTGCAACAGAGAGGCAGGATTTGCAAGGTGCATAAAGGGGTGCACCAGATAAGAGTGAGAAATATATGTAGAGAGGTGTTGAGCCTGTATTACGACCTGTCCTGTGAATGATGAACACTCACAGGTACAGCTAGGATCACCAGGCCTGACGTGGCGACGGAAAGAGAGCGTCCAGGAGGTAAGTATAATTCTTCTTTTCTATTTTTCATTATGCCCTGACAAACAAACAAGCAATTTGAAGTGTCAGAACACCCCTTTAAACCGGCTTAGCTTGCGGCTCATTTTACTTGTAATATTCTTATGGTTTCTTTACAATACAATGAATGCAGGATACAATGAGCTACAAACTTATTCTCTTTACACACTTTGTACACCAAATACAGGGGTAGCCTCTATCTCTATTCTTTTCTACTCTACTCAGTCATGGACGTGAACCCTCAAAGTACCACGCCACATGTCTAATGTTTCTATGTAATCCAGTATAAATCTCACCTATAACTTAGATGGTGGTGATATCAGTCCAGCAATGGCTATTATTGAGAGGCTGAAGCTGGAAGTGCTACAGGCTGTGCATGACATTTTCTTCTGAGGAGTACCATCCGTCCCATCACCGTACTGCTAGTGGATCACTGTTTCTTGTTTCATATATGGACATTTTTATGTGGTTGTGAGAAAGTGACACCAAAAACAAGCTAGTCAGGATGTCATTGAACATAAACCTGGAAGTAGTGAATCTGATTTTATAAGGCCCCGTTCACACGGCTTATTCTGCCGCGGATTGGCGCCACTGCCGCCGGGTTTTTGCGCTTCAGTACGGCGCCAATCCGCGGCAGCAAATTACGGTAATCCACTGCTCTCATAAAAGAACATTTGGATTCCGTCGCCCTCCCCGCTCGGGGAATCCGCCGCGGGGAGAAAATACACGCACATTTTTTACGGCCGGACGCGCCCCTAAACAATGCTTGTCTATGGGGCCGGAGCGGCGCCCCCCCGCCTCCGGCCCCGCCCCCGTCCCGCCCTTTTTTCACGGGGGGGATTTGGCGCTCAATACGCCACAAATCCTCGGGAAAAAAGCCGTGTGAACACGGCCTAAAACGTTTTCATTTTTAATTAATTTTGAGTTACCACTAAAAAAGTCAGGGGGGGGGGGTCTACGGGTTTCTTTGGGAAAATTTATCAAAAATCTTCTTTAATCATTCAGAGCAGTAATCCACAACTCCAGTCTTTAAGACCTATCAAAAGGGCATATTCTCAAGATTTCCCATTAGAAATAAACTAAGGAAATCCGAAACTGACCTTTTTGGGGGGCTTTGAACGTATTTTAAAACACTGATTAGAGCATGTGAATGATGCTTTAAAGGGGTTGTCCACCTCATAAAACAAGCTTTTCAATAGGTTCTGGGTCCCAGTTAACCCTCTCCCATCGCCTATTTGTTTTTTGTTGTGTTCGTTTTTACCTCCACGCCTTCAAGAGCCATAACTTTTTTTTATTTCTGTCTATATGGTGGTTTGTGGGCCTGTTATTTGCAATATCATTAAACCATTTCCATATAAGTTGAGAGACAAAACCGAAAAACAAAAAATTCAAGTTGGGTGGAAAGTGAAAAAAAAATATATAATTGCACTATTTTTAGGGGTCTGGTTTTAACCGCTAACCGGGGGCTCAGTCTGGTTACGGCCAATCAACTCCTTAGATGTCGTGGTCAATTGTAATTGTGGTAGCTAAGGGGAAACAAAGGGAAGGGGCCCCTCTTTTTAATCCATGCTGCAAGATTCGTGGTCCGTGCTTGCCCAAGCAACGCGGAAGCCTAACAAAGGCTTCCAAGTTGCCTGTGACGTCACTTTGCCCAGATGTTTTTGAACAGACTGTTAAAAAAACAAAACACAAAAATTACCGTAAACTCGATAAAACCGGTTTTTCAGCACAAAAAAGTGTTGAAAAATCCCCCCTCGGATTTACTCGGTTACTGTCGGCGCTCGGGCGCTGCGAGGCCCGGTGCCACAGGGATGCTTCAGCTAATTGACTCCTCAGGGAGCCATATAAAGAAGGCCGATGAGCGCAAGTTCCGGACCTGCGTGGTCCCGGGGACTGCAGCGTCCCCCCCCAAAATGCGATCCTC
>JAODAL010086130.1:0-10355 GCA_025379985.1 Phyllomedusa bahiana
CACAGTTAATTTTACTTGGGCTACAATTCCCTCAAAACCCGTGGAATAATTTTTTAGGGTCCCATTTTCGGGAAATTTAAATCCCCCAGAAAACATGCTCCCGGTCCATTTGATTCCATCATTTTCCTTCCCCGGGAATTTTTTGACTTCCCTCACGGGTTTTTTTTAAAATTTTCCCCGGGGTTTTTCCCTTTCCCTCCGCTCGTACAATTTTTTTTGAGGTTTCAGAGATCCAAAAATTTTTTGCACAAAATCAATTTTCTCCCTTTCTGTTTTCCAAATTTTTTTTGGACAAAACTCCCAAGATATATGTCAGAAACCCTAAAGTATTTTTAATAAAAACAGTCACAAAACCCAAGAAAATTTCCAAAACTGTTAAAAAGCCAACCCGCACCCAAATGTGGATGAATGCCATGGATTCTGTAAAACTGTTGCCCCCCCCTTGGGACTGCAAAATGTATATGTTGTGAGGATATCGAAAGTTCCTTTGAAAAGAAGGCCGCCCCACAAACTTCAAGAACAAAATGGCCGTTCCCTATATCTACAAAGGATTTGCTAGTAACGGAACACTCCGCGTGTTCACAATGGAGCACACTGAAGCCAGAGGCAGTGATGTCATAAAGGAGCCCTGGTTTTCTCTGGGGGCTGCATGACAGTTTTTGACAGAACAATCAAGGAAATAGCTGTAGATAGAAGTTCATCTCATCCTGTGCAAGGGTTTGACTCACTCTCACCCATGGGTGCATGGGCACATATGTAAAAGGTGGAATAGGTTGCCAAAAAGACAGTGTGTGAGATTTTAAGCCTGCTGAAGAGTCCTTAATTGATTGGAAAAAAAGGGACAAGCGACCATCGCGTATGCAACTTTCAACACTATTTGCCGCCATATCAGGGGACCAGGTCATACTGTATTGACAATTGGCAATGGAACCAATTTTCCTATTCCCGCAGCATGTAAAAAGAGTCCAGATCATAATTCTTGCTGTAAAATCTCACGCACAACTGAGTCAAGACTAATCAGCTGGTGTTGCACAGTTAAGTTCAGCTTGGACGTACAATTCCCTCACCAGTGGAAATACAATTTTAGGTCATTTCTGTGGAATAAGTGCACCATGAGCAATGCTCCGTCCATTGATTCCATCAGTCTTCCCGGCACGTTGACTTCCCTCAAGGGTTATGGCTGAAATTGCCCTGATTTCCATTCCGTCAACTCGTGCAATTTCTTGCGTTGGCAGAGGATCTAAAATCTTTGCGCAAAATCATTATCTCTTACTGTTTCATTATTTTTTGGGACAATGTCCCAAGTATAGTATGTCAGATCCTATTAATGTAATTCAATACAAAACAGTCAAAAAAAACAAGAGAAAAGGGCCTAATGTAGTAGCCATCAGCAGCAACTGTGATGAATGGCCCATGGATTTTTGTACCCTGGTTGACCCCCTCTTGTGGACTGCAAAATGTATTTGTTGTGAGTAATTCGAAAGTTCCTTTTGAAAACAACTAGGCCGCCCCAACAAACTTCAAGAACAAAATGGCCGTTCCCTGTAACTACCAAGGCGTTGCATAGACGGACCACTACGCGAGTCACAATGGAGCACTCGGCAGCAGAAACTGTTATATCATAAAGGACCCTGTTTTTCACTGGGGGGTTTTTGCCCTGAAAGTTTGACAGACAATCAAGGAAAATAGCTGGTTACCGTCATCCACCCTGTGCAAGGGGTTTGACTGCACTCTCTCCCATGGGTGCATGAGCACATATGAAAGGTGGAATAACTGTGCCAAAAAGACAGATTTGTGAGATTTTAAGCCTGCTGAAGAGCCCTAAATTGATTGGAAACAGGACATGCGAACATCGCTGGCAATCTTTCGACATTATTGCGCCATACCAGGAGACCAGGTCATCCATGTATTTGGACAATTTGGCAATGGGAACCAATTTTGCCCTATTCCCCAACATGTAAACAAGTCAAGATCATAAGTTTTGGCTGGTAAAATCTGTCACGCACAACTGAGATAGACTAATGGCTGATGAGCAGCAGTTAATTCGAGCTTGGACCTACAATTCCCTCACCCAGTGGATTAATAGTTAGGCTCTTTCTTGGGATAAAGTCACCAGAAGCATCTCCGTTCCATTGAATTCCATCAGTCTTCCCTGCACATTGACTGACCTCAAGGGTTTTTGTTGAAATTGCCCTGGATGTCCATTTCTGTCCCGGCTCGTACAATTTTTTTGCGTGCAGAGATCTAAAATTTATTTGCACAAAAATCATTATCTCTTACTGTTTTCCATTATTTTTGACGAATCTCCAAGATATAAGTCAAGATCCTAATAATGTATTTTAATAAAAACAAATCTCAAACAAGAGAAATTACAAACTGTATTAGCCATCAGCAGCAACTGTGGAATGACATGCCATTGGATTCTGGTACACGTTGTCCCCCTCTGGTGGACTGCAAAATGTATTTGTAGTGAGGAAATCGAAAGTTTCCTTTTGGAAACCAAGATGCCGCCCCCACAAACTTCAAGAACAAAATGGCCGTATCCTGTATCTACAAAGGCTTTTGCATAGACGGAACACTCTGTGTGTCACAATGAGCTACTCTGCAGCCAACGGCAGTGATTGTCATAAAGGAGCCTTGTTTTTTCTCTGGGGGCTGTCATGACAGTTTTGACAGAAACAATCAAGGAAATAGCGAAGATAGCAGTTCCATCCATCCAGTCAAGGGATTTGACTTGCATTCTCTTCCATGGGCAGGGAACATTTGAAAGGTGGAATAGGTGTGCAAAAAGTGACAGATTTTGGATTTTAAGCCTTCTGAAGATCCCTAAATTATTTGAAAAAGGGACAAGCGACCATCGCTGGCACACTTTCGACACTATTGCGCCATACCAGGGGACCAGTTCATCCGTGTATTTGGACAATTTGGCAATATGAACCAATTTTGCCCTATTCTCCAGCATGTAAACAGAGACAAAGATCATAATTCCTTGCTGTAAAATCTTCACGCACAACTGAGCTAGACTAATCGCTTGCTGTCACGTTAATTCAACTTGGACTGCAATTAATTCACCCTGGAATAATTGAATTAGTTCTATTTCTATGGTGATTAAGTCACCAGAAAGCATGCTCCCGGTCCCAATGATTCCATCATCTTCCACTGCACGTTGAATTCCCTCAAGGGGTTTTTGCTGAATTGCCCTGGATTTTCCATTTGCTGTCGCCGCTCGTGCAATTTTCTTGCGTTGCAGAATCTACATCTTTTGCGCAAAATCATTATCTCTTACTGTTCCATTATTTTTGACAATCTCCCAAATCTATGTCAGATCCTAATAATGAATTTCAATAACAAAACAGTCACAAAACAAGAGAAATACAAACTGTAGTATCCATCAGCAGCAACTATGGAGGAATGTCATGATTCTGTACACAGTTGTCCCCCTCTTGTAGGACTGCAAAATGTATTTAGTTGTGAGGAAAATCGAAAGTTTTCCCTTTTGGAAAACAAGATGGCCGCCCCCCACAAAACTTTCAAGAACAAAATGGCCGTTCCCTTTATCTACAGAAGGCTTTGCTCATAGACGGAACACTCCGCCTGTCACAATGGAGCATCTGCAGCGCAAAGGCAGTGATGTCATAAAGGAGCCTTCTTGTTTCACTGGGCTGCCATGAGACATTTGACAGAACAATCAAGAGGAAATAGCTTTAGATAGCTGTTCATCCATCTTGTGCAGGGGTTTGATTGCATTCTCTACCATGGGTGCATTGGCACATATGAAAGGTGGAATAGGTGTGCCATAAAGACAGATTTTGTGAATTTTTAAGCCTGTTGAGAGTCCCTAAATTGATTGAAAAAGGGACAAGCAACATCGCTGGCAAACTTTCACACTATTGCGCCATACAAGGGACCAGGACGATCCGTGTATTTGGACAATTTTGGGCAATGGGAACCAATTTTGCCCTATTACCCAGCAAGCAAAAGAGTCCCAGATCATAATCCTGCTGTAAAATCTCACGCACAACTGAGCGAAGACTAATCGCTGGTGTGTACAGTTGAATTCAGCTTGAATACAATTCCTCACCGAGTTGGAATAATGGTTAAGTCTATTTCTTGGGATTAAGTGCCAGTAGCAAGCTCTCGGTCCAATGATTCCATCAGTCCCCTCCCCTTCCCTGCACTTTGACTTCCCTCAAGGGTTATTGCTGAAATTTTCCCTGGATTTCCATTTCCGTCCGCTCGTACCAATATTTCTTGCGTTGCAGAGATCAAAAATCTATTGCGCACAATCATATCTCTTACTGTTTCCATTATTTTTGGACAAACTGCCAAGATATATGTCATATCCTAATAATGTATTTCAATAAAAACAGTCACAAAACAAGAGAAATACAAACTGTAGTAGCCATCAGCAGCAACTGTGGATGAATGCCATGGATTCTGTACACTGTTGTCCCCCTCTTGTGGACTGCAAAATGTATTTGTTGTGAGGAAATCGAAAGTTCCTTTTGAAAACAAGATGGCTGCCCCCACAAACTTCAAGAACAAAATGGCCGTTCCCTGTATCTACAAAGGCTTTGCATAGACGGAACACTCCGCGTGTCACAATGCAGCACTCTGCAGAAAGAGGCAGAGATGTCATAAAGGAGCCCTGTTTTTCTCTGGGGGCTGCCATCACAGTTTGACAGAACAATCAAGGAAATAGCTTGTAGATAGCAGTTCATCCATCCTGTGCAGCTGGTTGACTGCACTCTCTCCCTGGGTGCATGGGCACATATAGAAAGGTGGAATAGGTGTGGCCAAAATACAGATTTGTGAGATTTTTAGCCGTCTGAAGAGCCCGAAATTGTTTGGAAAAAGGACCAGCGACCATCCTGGCAAACTTTCGACACTAATGCGCCATACCAGGGGACCAGGTCATCCGTTGTATTGGACAATTTGGCAATGGGAACCCAATTTTGCCCTATTCCCCACATTCAACAGAGTCCAGATCAAAGTCCTGCTTGTAAAACTTCACGCACAACTGAGCTAGACAAATTCGCTGTGTGCACAGTTAATTCAGATTGTACTACAATTCACTCACCCAGTGGCATAAGTTGATAGGTCTATTTCTGGGATAAAGGTTTTTTTTTAAAACCCCCAGAAGCATGCTCCCGTCCATTGATTCCGATCAGTCCTTCCCTGCACGTTGACTTCCCTCAAGGTTTATTGCTGATTTGCCCTGGGTTCCATTCGTCCCAGTCGTGCAGATTTTCTTGCGTTGCAGAGGAACTAAAAATCTTTTGTGCAAAATCATTATCCTCTTACTGTTTCCATTATTTTTGGACAAACTCCCAATATATATGTTAGATCCTATTAATGTATTTCAATAAAAACAGTCACAAAACAAGAGAAATGCAAAATGTAGTAGCCATCATCATCAAGTGTGGATGAATGCCATGGATTCTGTACACTGTTGTCACCCTCTTTGGACCTGCAAAATGATTTGTGTTGTGAGGAAATCGAAAGTTCCATTTTGAAAACCTGATGGCCGCCCCCACAAACTTCAGAACAAAAATGGCCGTGTCCCTGTATCTACAAAAGGCTTTGGCATAGACGGAACACTCCGCGTGTCACAATGTAAGCACTCTGTAGCAAGAGGAAGTGATGCCATAAAAGAAGCCCTGTTTTTTTCTCTGGGGGCTGCCATGACAGTTTTGACAGAGCAATCAAGGAAATAGCTGTATAGCAGTTCATCCATCCTGTTTAAGGGGTTTGACTGCACTTTTCTCCCATAGGGTGCATGGGACATATGAAAGGGTGGGTAATAGCTGTGGGGCCACAAAGACATATTTTGTGAGATTTTAAGCCTGCTGGAATTAGCCCTAAATTGATTTTGGAAAATGGACAAGCGACCATTGCTGGCAAATATTCGACACTATTGCGCCATACAGGTGAGACCGAGGTTATCCCGTGTATCTTTGGACAATTTGGCAGATGGGAACCAATTTTGCCTTTATTCCCCAGCAGGTGTAGAAACAGAGTCCAGATCATATCATGCTGTAAGAATCTTCACTGCACAACTGAGCTAATGACTAATGCTGGAGCGCACATATTAATTCAGACTTGGACTACAATTAATTCACCACTGTGGAATAATTGATAGTTCTATTTCACTTAGGGATTAAGTCACCAGAAGCATGCTCCCGGTCCATTGATTCCATCAGTCTTCCCTCACGTTTGACTCCTCAAGGGTTATTGCTGAATTGCCCTGGATTTCATTTCCGTCCACTCCGTGCAATTTTTTTGCGTTGCAGAGACTAAAATCTTTGCGCAAATCATTATCTCCGTTTATGTTTCCAATAATTGTTTGTACAATCTCCCAAGATATATGTCAGATCCTATTAATGTATTGTGTCCAATAAAATCAGTCACAAAAACAAAGAGAAATGCAAAATGTTAGTAGCCATCAGCACAACTGTGGATGAATGCCATGGATTTAGGTACATTGTTGTCCCGCTCGTTGGGGATTCAAAATGTATTTAGTTGTGAGGGAAATCGAAAGTTCCTTTTGAAAACAAGTATTGGTGCCGCCCCACAAGACTTCAAAAACAAAATGGCCGTTCCCTGTATCTACAAAGGCTTTTGCATAGACGGAACACTGTCCCGCGTGTCCCAATGGGAGCACTCTTCAGGCCAGAGGCAGGTGATTTCAAAAGGAGCCCAGTATTTCACTGGGGTTGGCCATGAACAGATTGACGGGAGAACAACCGAAGGAAATAGCATGTAGATAGCATTTCATCCATCCTGTGCAGAGGGGATTGACTGCCACTCTCTCCGCCATGGGTGCATGGGCACATATGAAAGGTGTAATAGGTTGGTGCAAAAAAAGGACATATTTGTGAGATATTTATAAGCCTGCTAAGAACCCAAACAAATTGGGATTGGAAAAAGGGACAAGGACCATCGCTGGCAATCTTGTCAACACTATTGCGCCATACCAGGGGACCAGGTTCAATCCGTGTATTTGGACAATTATTTCAAATGGGAACCAATTTTGGCCCTATTCCCAGCATGTAAACAGAGTACAGATCATAAGTCTTGATGTAAAATCTTCACGCACAACTGAGCTAGACTAATCGCTGGTTGCGCACAGTTTAATTCAGCTTGGACTACAAAGAATTTTTAATTGTCACCTCCGTGTGGAATAATTGATGTAGGTGTCTATATCATAGGGGATTAAGGTAATCACCAGAAGCATGCTCGCCGGGGTCCCAAAGAATATCAACAGTTCTTCCCCTTCACGTTTACGTTCCCCACAAGGGTTATTGCTTGAGAAATTGGCCCTGTGTGATTCCATTTCTGTCTGCTCGTGCAATTTTCTTGCGTTGCAAGATCTAAAAAACCTTTTTGCGCAAAATCATTATCTCTTACTTTTCCATTATTTTTGGACAATCTCTCCAAGATGATATTTCAGAAGCCTATTAATGTAATTTCAATAAAAACAGTCACAAAACAAGAGAAAAAATACAAACTGTAGTAGCCATCGCACAACATGTGGAGGAATGCATGGATTCTGTACACTGTTGTGCCCCCTCGTTGTGGACTGCAAAATTTATTTGTGTGTGAGGAAACGAAAGTTCCTTTTTGAATAACGATATGGCCCTGCCCCCAGCAAACTGTTCAAGAACAAAATGGCCCGTTCCCGTATCTACAAAGGCGTTGCGATATACGGAAACACTCCGCTTGTAACTAGGGCACTCAGCAGGAACTGCAGTGATGTCATAAAGGATCCCTTTTTTTCTCTGGGGGCTGCCAGACCTGTTTTGACAGAACAATCAAGGAATAGCTTGCATAAAGCATTCTTCCTCCTGTATTCGAGGGGGTTTGTACTGCATTCTCTTTCCATGTTTGGCAAGGTCACATAGAAGAGGGGGAAAATAGGTGTGACAAAAAGACAGATTTGTGAGATTTTTAAGCCTGTTTTAAGAGTCCTAAATTGATTGGAAAAATGGCAACAAGCGACCATCGCTGGCAAACTGTTCGACACTATTGCGCCATAAGCCAAGGACCAGTCCATCCGTGTGTTATTTGGACAATTTGGCAATGGAACCAATTTTTCCCTATTCCCCATCATGCACAAACAGAGTCCAGATCATAAGTCTTGCTGTAAAAGTCTTCACGGCACGAACTGAGGCTATGACTAATCGCTGGTGTGCACAGTTAATTCAGGCTTGACTATCAAGTTCCCGTCAACCATTTGAAATCATTGTTAGGTCGTATTTCTTGGGATTAAGTCACCAGAATCATGTCCGAGGGGGGGGTGTTGCCATTGATTCCATCAGTCTTCCCTTCCAAGAGTATGAATTTCCCTCCGTGTTATTGTCAGAAATTTCCCTGGAATATCCATTTCCTCCGCACGGTACAGAATTTTTTTGAGTTGCAGGAATCTAAAATGTTTTTTGCACAAAATCATTATCTGCTTAGCTGTTGTCCATTGTATTTTTGGAGCAATCCTCCCAAGATATATGTCTAGATCCTTAATAATGTATTTTAATAAAAACAGTCACAAAACATAGAGAATACAAACTGATATAGCCACACAGCAACTGTGGATGAATGCCAATAATTCTGTACACTGTTGTCCCCCTCTTTGTGGACTTCAAAATGTATGTTGGTTGTAGAGGAAATCGAAAGTTTCCGTTTTGAAACAAGATTGCCGCCCCCGACATACTTCAAGAACAAAAATGGCCGTTTCCCTGGTATCTACGATAAGAGCTGTTGTGTATAGACGGAACACTGCCGCTTGTCACAATGGAGCACGTCTGCACCATATGCAGTGATGTCATTAAGAGCCTCTGTTTTTGTTCGTCTGGGGGCTGCCATGACAGTTGACAGAACAATCAGAGTAAATAGCTGTAGAAAGCAGTTCATCCATTACCCTGTGCAGGGGGTTTGACTTGCAGCTCTCTTCACCATTGGGTGCATGGGCACATATGAAATGGTGGTAATAGCTGTTTCCAAAAAGGAACAATATTTGTGATATTTTAAGCCCTGCTGACGAGCCCCTAAATTGATTGGACTATAAGGACAAGCGACCTATCGCTTGGCAAACTTTCTGACACTAATTTGCCGCCATAACCAGGGCACCAAGGTCAACCGTGGAAAAGGACAATTTGGCAGTGGGAACACTCTTTTAGCCCTATTCCCCCGCATATAAACAGAGTCCGAGGATCATGAAGTTCATATGCTGTAAAAATCTTCACGGGCACAACTGAGCTAGGACTAATCGGCTGGTGCGTCACGATGTTAATTCTAGCTTGGACTACAATAAATTCACATCGCTGTGGAATTAAGTTGATAGGTCTATTGTCATTGGATTAATTCTACTCAGAAGTATGCTCCCCGGTCCAGTTGATTCCAACGAGGTCTTCCCATCACGTTGACTTCCCCTCAAGGGTTATTGCTGAAATTGCCCTGGATTTCCCATTCCTTCCACGTAGTGCAATTTTTTTGCGTTGCAGAGATCTAAAATCTTTTTGCGCAAAATGCATTATCTCTTACTGTTTCATTATTTTGTGGACAATCTCCCAAGATATAAGTCAGATCCTATAAAATGTAATTCAATAAAAAACAGTAACAAAAACAAGATAAATGCAAAATGTATTAGCAATCAGCAGCACCATTGGTATGAATGTCAATGGAATTTTATACAGCTGTTGTACCCCTCTGAGGGGACGGCCAAAATGTATTAGTTGTGAGGGAAATCGAAAGTTTCTTTTGAAAACAAGATGGCCCCCCCACAAACTTCAAGGAAAAAAAATGGCCGTTTCCCTTTTAATTTTAAAAAAGGGTTTTGCATAGACGGAACCCCTCCGGTGTTTCCCCAAAGGAGCACTCTGCCAGCAGAGGCAGTGGGTGCAAAAAAGGGGGCCCTTTTTTTTCCTGGGGGTTTCCAAAGACAGTTTTACAGAAAAACCAAAAAGGGAAAAAGGAGATAGCAGTACCACCCGTGCAGGGGTTTGACTGCATCCTCCATGGGGGGGCATGGGGACAAAAGAAAGGTGGAATAGGTTGCAAAAAACAAATTTTTGGGGATTTTTAAGCCCGCGAAGAGCCCAAAATTGATTGGAAAAAGGGGCAAGCGACCCTTGCGGCAAAAATGTACACTATGGCCATAACCCGGGAAAACCCGGTCATCCGTGTATTTGGACAATTTGGCAATGGGGAAACCCAATTTTTTCCCTATTCCCCAGCATGTAAAAAGAGTCCCCGATCATAAGTCTTGCGTAAAATCTTCAGCACAACGACTAGATAATCCTTTTGGAAGTTAATTCAGCTTGACACAATTTCACCCTTTTGGATAATTGAAAATCAAT
>JAODAL010086131.1:0-10354 GCA_025379985.1 Phyllomedusa bahiana
CCTGCGGGGGCGGGAAAAAGGGCAGGGGAACGGGATAAGAGGGGCATGCTGGGGACCCGGGGAAAAAAAAGGGATCTGGGGGGGGGAAAAAAAGGGGGCATGCTGGAGAACCAAAATAAGAGAGGAACCAGGCAGGGGATAAGGAATGAAAGAGAAACCATGTCAGGGAGGAGAAATGAGAGGGTAAAGCATGGAATAAGGAATAAGAGAGGGAGCCATGCTGGAGACAGGGGATAAGAGAGGGAGCCATGCTGGGGACCAGGGATAAGCGAGGAGCCATGCTGGGACCGGGGATAAGAGAGGAGCCATGCTGGGGGACCGGGGATAATCGAAGAGCCATGCTGGGGACCGGGGATAAGAGAGGGAGCCATGTGGGGACAGGGGATAAGAGAGGGGGCCATGCTGGAACCGGGGTAAGAGAGGAGCCATGTGGGGACGGGGTTTAAAAGAGGAGCCATGCTGGGGGGGGGGTAAGAGAGGAGCCATGCTGGGGACCGGGGATAAGAGAGGAGCCATGCTGGGGACCGGGGATAAGGGGACATGCTGGGGACGGGGATAAGGGAGGAGCATGTGGAGACCCGGGGATAAGAGAGGAGCCATGCTGGGGACCGGGGTTAAGAGAGGAGCAAAGCGGGGGACCGCGGGTAAGAGAGGGAGGGCCCTGCTGGGGACCGGGATAAGAGAGGGGGCCCTGCTGGGGACCGGGGATTAAGAGAGGAGCCATGCTGGGGTACAGGGGATAAGAGAGGAGCCCTGCTGGGGACCGGGGATAAGAGAGGGAGCCATGCTGGGGACCAGGGATAAGAGAGGGAGCCATGCTGGGGACCGGGGATAAGGAGGGGGCCTGCTGGGGACCGGGGATAAGAGAGGAGCCATGCTGGGGACCGGGGATAAGCGAGGAGCCATGCTGGGGACCGGGGATAAGCGAGGAGCCATGCTGGGGACCGGGGAGAAGAGAGGAGCCATGCTGGGGACCGGGGAAAGAGGAAACCATGTGGGGGACCCGGGATAAGAGAGGAGCCCCGCTGGGGACGGGGGACAAGAGTCGAGCCATGCTGGGGACCGGGGATAAGAGAGGAGCCATGCTGGGGAACCGGGGATAAGAGAGGAGCCATGCTGGAGTCCGGGGATAAGAGAGGAGCCATGCTGGGGACCGGGGTTAAGAGAGGAGCCATGCTGGGGACCGGGGATAAGAGAGGGAGCCATGCTGGGGACCGGGGATAAGAGAGGAGCCATGCGGGACCGGGATAAGAGAGGAGCCATGTGGGGACCGGGGATAAAAGAGGAGCATGCTGGGGGGCCGGGGATAAGGAGGAGCCTGCTGGGGACCGGGGATAAGAGAGGAGCCATGCTGGGGAACAGGGATAAGAGAGGGCGCAATGCCTGGGACCGGGGATAAGAGAGGAGCCATGCTGGGGACCAGGGGTAAGAGAGGAGCCATGCTGGGGACCGGGGATTAAGAGAGGAGCATGTGGGGACAGGGATAAAAAGGGGCCATGTGGGGACCGGGGGATAAAAGGGGAGCTGTGGGACCCGGGGAAAGAGGAGCCATGCTGGGGACAGGGAAAAAAAGAGAGGAGCCTGTGGAACCCGGGATAAGAGGGAGCCTGCTGGGACAGGGGATAAGAGGGAGCCCTGTGGGACGGGGTAAAGGGGAAACCATGCTGGGGACCGGGATAAGAGAGGGCCATGCTGGGGACGGGGATAAGAGGGGCCCTGTGGGAAACAGGGATAAAGAGGAGCCATGTGGGGGGGCAGGGGATAAGAGGGAGCCTGTGGGGGGCCCGGGGGTAAAGGAGGGAGCCTGTGGGGACGGGGATAAAGGGGGCCTGTGGGCCCGGAAAGAGAGGACATGCTGGGACCAGGGGAAGAGAGGGCCTGCGGGACCCGGGGGGAAGGGGAGCCCTGTGGGGGGAGGGATAAGGAGGAGCCATTGGGGAAAGGGGGGAAGAGGGAGCCTGTGGGGACCGGGATAAGAGAGGGGGCCCTGGGGGAGGGGGAAAAAAGGGAGCCATGTGGGGCAGGGAAAGAGAGGAGCTGCTGGGGGACGGGATAGAGAGGGCCCTGGGAGACCGGGGATAAGAGAGGAGCCATGCTGGGGACCGGGGATAAGAGAGGAGCCATGCTGGGGTCCGCGGATAAGAGAGGAGCCATGCTGGGGAACAAGGATAAGAGAGGAGCCATGCTGGGGACCGGGGATAAGAGAGGAGCCATGCTGGGGACCGGGGATAAGAGAGGAGCCATGCTGGGGACCAGGGATAAGAGAGGAGCCATGCTGGGGACCAGGGATAAGAGAGGAGCCATGCTGGGGACCGGGGATAAGAGAGGAGCCATGCTGGGGAACAGGGGATAAGAGAGGAGCCATGCTGGGGACCGGGGATAAGAGAGGAGCCATGCTGGGGACCAGGGATAAGAGAGGAGCCATGCTGGGGACCGGGGATAAGAGAGGAGCCATGCTGGGGACCGGGGATAAGAGAGGAGCCATGTGAGGGACGCGGGATAGAGAGGAGCCATGCTGGGGACCAGGGATAAGAGAGGGAGCCATGCTGGGGAACAGGGATAAGAGAGGAGCCATGTGGGGAACGGGAGGACTAAGATGGGGAAGCTTGCTGGGACCCGGGTTATAGAGAGGGAGCATGTGGGTCCGGGATAGAGAGGAGCTATGCTGGGCCAGGGGATAAGAGAGTGGCCATGCTGGGACCGGGATAAGTAGAGGAGCCATGCTGGGACGGGGATATAGAGAGGAGCCCATGCTGGGGACACGGGATAAAGAGAGGAGCCATCTGGGGACCAGTGATTATGATGGGAGCATTGACTCGGGGACCAGGGATAAGAAGAGAGTCATGCATGGGGAACCAGGGATAAGGAGAGGGAGCCATGCCTGGGACCGGGTTTAAGAGAGGAGCCCATGCTGGGGACCGGGCTAAGAGAGGAGCCATGCTGGGGACCAGGATAAGAAGAGGTAGCCATGCTGGGAACAGGGGATAAGTGTGGAGCCATGCTGGGGATCGGGGATAAGAGAGGAGCCATGCTGGGGACCGGGGATAAGAGTGGAGCAGCTGGGACCGGGGATAGGAGGGCCATGTGGGGACAGGGGATAAGAGGGAGCCATGCTGGGGACCAGGGATAAGAGAGGGAGCCATGCTGGGGACCAGGGATAAGAGAGGAGCCATGCTGGGGACCAGGGATAAGAGAGGAGCCATGCTGGGGACCAGGGATAAGAGAGGAGCCATGCTGGGGACCGGGGATAAGAGAGGAGCCATGCTGGGGACCAGGGATAAGAGAGGGAGCCATGCTGGGGACCAGGGATAAGAGAGGAGCCATGCTGGAGACCAGGGATAAGAGAGGAGCCATGCTGGAGACCAGGGAGAAGAGAGGAGCAATGCTGGGGACCGGGGGAGAAGAGAGGAGCATGTGGGGACCGGGGATAAGAGAGGAGCCATGCTTGGGGGGAGGGAGAAGAGGGGAGCAATGTGGGGACCAGGGATAAGAGAGGAGCCATGCTGGGGACCAGGGAGAAGAGAGGAGCCATGCTGGGGACCGGGGGTAAGAGAGGAGCCATGCTGGGGACCGGGGGTAAGAGAGGAGCCATGGTAGGGATCGGGGATGTTAGAGGTGTTATGCTGGGAACCAGATATAAAAAAGCCATGTTATACCGGGGACATGAGTGTAACTATAGCCATAGCAGCCAGGGATCGAGAAGGCCGACTTGGGTGCAAGAACGTTGTACTTTTTATAGTGAAGGACAAGTTTGTGGCTTCCTGCTGTCGAGCAGTTCTATGTTGTTTCCCTGATATATGGCGGTATTATTTATACTGTTAATGTTTGCTTCTAATGTTGCTATCTCTTTTTCCTGTCATTAGGTTTTGGGGCCCAGTCTCATTCGGACATGGGCCTCCATGAATTCTGGTTCGGTCCCCGGCTGCGGACTATCGTCTACAGGATAAAAGATAAGCTCTGGGCCCTCATTATCCCTGTGCTGTATGTGTTTGCTGATTCCATTAGACACTTTTCCTCTGAGAGCATCACCACCACAAAAGAAAATGTTTTGTGCAAATTCTGGTCAATTTTAACCCATTGTATCATATGAGCACTTAGCAGATCTCCTGACCTATGTGTATTCACTCCTCTGTGGTTTAGGGACAGTGAGGTCAGCCCTCCAGCAGCCTGGGTGTTCCTCTCCCCTCTGTGCCTGTGTGATTAGCAGCAGATGACTGGCCGGTTGCCCAACCTCAGACAGTGTCCATTGCGCCTCTCACCACACACCCTCTGGACTAAGCGAATATCAGCAGATGTGTGCGGAGGCTGAAGCAGCAGAGCCGGATGCGTGCGGAGGCTGAAGCAGCAGAGCCGGATGTGGGCGCGGAGGCTGAAGCAGCAGAGCCGGATGTGTGCGGAGGCTGAAGCAGCAGAGCTGGATGTGTGCGGAGGCTGAAGCAGCAGAGCTGGATGCGACAGCGGCTCCTCGCTCAGCACTCTCCTAGATCTGTGCAGGCTCCGTGTGCTGGGAACATCTCCATAAAGTCTGATAGAACCTCACCATTATATAAACCTCACATAAATGCCATACATATAAACCTATACAGAGGCCCCGACCCACGTACCATCATTCCGGCCCAGACGGCAGGCCGAGGACCAAACGCTTTCTTCCCATAAGGAATAATGTCAATTGAATGAACGCCTTTCAGACGCCCAGAAAAGGTACAATTTATCAAATAAAATCACAGAAAAATAGGACATTATTTACCCACAAACACATGGCCTGCCTATACAGCCCCCCTAAGCCTGCCAATATAGCCCCTCTAAGCATGCCTATATAGCCCCCCCATAAGCCTGCCTATATAGCCTCCCCATAAAGCCTGCCTATATAGCCCCTATAGCCCCCTAAAGCTTGCCTGCCTGTATAGCCCTCCCTGAAGACTACCTGTCTACTTATATGGGGCCCCTATAGCCCACCTAACCCTTGTCTACCTGTATGGCTTCCTATAGCCACCTAAACCCTACATGCCTGACTGCCTATTTGGGGCCTCCTATAGCCTATTTACCTACCTGTCTACCTATTTGGGCCCCACCTATAGCCTAGCTACCTACCTACCTGGGGCCTAAATACTGCCTACCTAGTGCCAACCTCCCCAACTGTATCCTACCTAATTGAGACCTGCCTAACTACTGCCTACCTTCCTAGCATCTACCTGCCTACCTGGGGCCTATTTACAGCCTCAATAACAAGCTTCTGGACAGCTAGATAAATGTATCTTCACTCAAAGCTTCTTATTTTGTTGTAAACTTTAATAAATCCTTCATATAAAAAAACAGCTTACTTGCAGCTAGCTCTTTACATGTAGCATATTCATACAATGTGGTTTCATGCACATCAACGTATTTTAGCTCGCGTCTCCCTTCTACGTTGTATGTTAAATCAATAACAATATTATAAAGCCGATTTAGTACTTGCTTATCCGGGCGATAACCTCTCAAGCAGACGTTACTATGTCCTCCCGACTCTGTTGAACGCAGCAAGCGACTACTGCGCCTGCGACGTTTCGGGGTCCTCCATTGACATTCCAGCTGCGTTGGTGCATATTGGAGCAGGTAGAAGGAAAAGAGAGTCATGAGATCAAAAGAATTCTACTACAGAGGGAAGTCTACTGGATATCCTTCTTGGAAGCGTTAAACCCTGCAGGTTTAAATGAGGAATGTCAATGGAGCGTGTACCTTTAAGTGAAGATTTAAAATATGTGTAAGGTTTACAACTTAAAATAAGAAGCTTTGAGTGAAGATATATTTATCTAGCTGTCCAGAAGGTTGTTGTTTGCAGGGTAGGATGCCCTGTCTGGACTGTTGCAAGTGGTTTCTGGATAATATAAGGTACGCTAAATATAAGCCTATTTACAGCCTACCTACCTACCTTAAGCCTACTAACCTACCTACCTAGGGTCTACCAACCTATCTAATGTGGGTCTACCTGCTTATATGATTCGGAGGAGTACAGGCCATAGCTGTAACACAATCTCCAGCGGGTGAATTCTCTGTTCCTTCCCTCTAAGGAACTAGACCTTTAAGCTATGGCCTGTACCCCTCTCCCACCCATGGGACGTTTTTACAGAGCTGGGGGGCAGGGAGTGAGATGCTGGAAAAGTGAGGATTCTAATATATGAGTGTCCAAATCTGCAGGGAGGAGTGGTGGCCGGGAGAAGTCATCTTGGCGGTGTGGACCGGATGCAGAACACAAGGGATAGTCAACGACTTGTCAGAGAAACGTCACCTGTGAGCATACATGCCAAATCTCCCGCTTTTGGCGGGGGGGTCCCGCTAATTGGGGTCCCCCCCCCGCCCTCCTGGTAGGGTTGGCATTCCTCCCGCCGCCAGCAGGCAGCGGGGGGACTGCGGCGCAAGAGTAGCGCTGGTGCGATACTCTGGCGCCGCCGGGCGCTCGGCTCCCGCACGGGCGGGTGAGTTTCAGCTTGGCGGCCGCAGCCGCACAGTCAGTCAGCAGTACAGGGAGGAGACAGGAGGGATCGTTCCCTCCTTCCTTCTCCCCCTGTGTGTACAGCGCCGGCCGGTGTGCGCTGTACATACAGGTCAGTGTCGCAGGGGAAGTGACGCGCGGCTGCACTCACTTCCCCTGCGACGCTGAGACTACTCAGTCGGCCGGGAGATGTCCGGAGCTGCAGGAGCCTGGTGAGGTAAGTGCCTTTTATGATTTTACGTTAATTCGTTATAGGGGGGCTCTACCTGGCTACAATGGGGGGTCTACCTGGCAACAGAGGGGGCACTACCTGGCTACAATGGGGGGGTCTATCTGGCAACAGAGGGGGCACTACCTGGCTACAATGGGGGGGTCTACCTGGCACATGAGGGGGCACTACCTGGCTACAATGGGGGGGGTCTACCTGGCAACAGAGGGGGCACTACCTGGCTACAATGGGGGGTCTACCTGGCAACAGAGGGGGCACTACCTGGCAACAGAGGGGGCATCTACCTGGCAAAAGAGGGGGCACTACCTGGCTACAATGGGGGGTCTACCTGGCAACAGAGGGGGCACTACCTGGCTACAATGGGGGGGGGGGTCTACCTGGCAACAGAGGGGGCACTACCTGGCTACAATAGGGGGGCACTACCTGGCTACAATAGGGGGGCACTACCTGGCTAACAATGGGGGCATCTACCTGGCTAACAAAGGGGCATCTACCTGGCTAACAAAGGGGGCACTACCTGGCTAACAAAGGGGGGCATCTACCCGGCTACAAATTTGGCTCTACCTGGCTACAGAGCGGGCTCTACCTGGCTACAGAGGGGGCATCTACCTGGCTACAGAGGGGGCATCTACCTGGCTACAAGAAGGCATCTACCTGGCTACAAGGGGGCATCTGCCTGCCTGTAAGGGGCACTACCTGGTTATGGGGGGGCTACTACCTGGCTATAAGGGAATCTACCTGGCTTTCTTCCAAAGCGTTATGCAGTTAGGTGGAGTGGGTGTGGCTTTTTGAAGGGCGTGGCACAGCGACAAAATGGGCGTGTCCATGCAAATTTTTGCAGTGGTGCGCTGAGCACGCCGCCCTCTACCATCTCCTGCTTTTTCAGTTTCAAAAGTTGGCAACTATGCCTGTGAGTCACAAGGTGTAACTGCACTGTAATCACTTATATGTCTGCAGAGCCTGTGTACATTGGTGTATACCAGTATATGGTCCCTGTATGGAGGTAATATACAGTCTGTAGAGCCTGTGTACACTGGTGTCTACCACTATATGGTCACTGTATGGAGGTAATATACAGTCTGCAGAGCCTGTGTACACTGGTATATACAACTATATGGTCACTGTATGGCGGTAATATCCCAGTCTGCTGAACCTGTGTACACTGGTATATACAACTATATGGTCACTTTATGGAGATAATATACTGTCAGTAGAGTCTGTGTACACTGGTGTCTGCAACTATATGATCACTGTATGGAGGTAATATACAGCCTGCAGAGCACCTGTGTACACTGGTATTTACCACTTATATGGTCACTGTAATATTGATCATTATTCAGTAAATGTATAGGGGTATTATTCAGTCACTATGTGGTGGTAATTTGCGGTCGTGTTCTTGCGGTATAATTTGTTCCATAGGTTATTGGTAATGTTGTGTTTGGTAGCAGTATGATAGTGATATGTAAGGTGGGAGTAATCACTATTATGTAGTAACTGCATGACTTAAGAGGTCCCGGTAAATGTTCATGGGAGGGGAGGGGGCCCATCCAAAAGTTTGCTATGGGGCCCAGGCTTCTCTAGTTACACCCCTGTCGTTTATCAGTGTATTTGAAATTAAACAATCTCCCCTGTATAGTATTGTGGCTTTTCTGCATACTGGTGTGAACTAGTTATTATCCAATGTGCAGTTTTTAACTAGGCAGTTTCCCCCCTCCCCCCTCATGGATAGTAGGGTTTGAATGGTTGTTTTTCAGTATTTTTGCATTTGTGAAGTCTCGCTTGTATGGTGCTGTGGCTTTTCTGCATACTGGTGTCAACTGGTTCCTATACAATGTGCAGTTTTTTTACTACTGAGCTTCACCTACTAAATTTATCCCATATAGCAAATTTTATAAAACGGTAATGGGCTTGCATGTTAGTTAAAAACAAAAAAAAAAATTTAAATACATTGACATGAAGAAAAAAAATTATGAGATTAATTTTAATAATTTTAATTTCATCTTATCTGTATTAAGCAGAGTTCATGGCCTAAAGCAATGGAGGGGAGGAAGGTGGGGAGGAGGAGAGACATTATTGCCAGGAAGGGGAGTCTCCTTCCATAAAAACTCAGGGTGACTGCCCTTTTGGAATTCATTTTATTCTGTAATAATGAACTTTGGATTTAGGTCATCATCAAATTTGACCTGAATTTAAGCAATTTAATTCAGGTCAGCATGTCCTGAATTTTGGCCAAATTTGCATTAAAAAAAAGACCCTAACTGTGTGTAAGGGTGCGGGTTATGGTTTTATAAGGGGGTTGTACCACTATAGACAATTATGTCAAATCGCTAGGGTATTCCATTATTGTCCGATAGATGCGGGTCCCACTTCTGCGACCCACACCTATCTTGGGAACAGGCTCCTGAAAGTCACAGCGCAGACTGGAGAGCTGATCACAGTTGCGCATGGCTCTCCATTCTGTTCTATGGGTGTTCTCAGTACAGGGGAGCGCTGTGTTCTCCATTCTGTTCTATGGGAGTTCCAAGCCGAACATTCCATTCCTATATACTGGGAACTCCCATAGAACAGAATGGAGAACACAGCGCTCCCTGTACTGTGAATTCCCATAGAAAAGATTGGAGAGAACACAGCGCTCCCCTGTACTGGGAACTCCCATAGAACAGAATGGAACTCTTTTTATTAATTATAAAAGATGGAACATAACAAAGGCTCTTTGCCAAATACAAACTATATACAAAACCAACTTTACAATGGGCTTTGGAAAAAGAAACCCGGCCGGTCCAGTTACACTCATGAAACCCCAATCACCCCAATCTGACACGCACCTTCCACCGCAACACAAATTTTTTTTTTTTTTTCTCCTCCCCCCTCTCTTCCCTTCTCTATACTAGAAAAACCCCTACTGGCCCGCCCACACAGACGTCATTATTTACAAAATATACAAATTTACATATCCACATATTTACATATATACACGAGTTCCATCCATATCCCCTTTTTTTTGGGGGGGGGGGGTTCCTCTCATGCAAAATAAGTACAACAAGTAGATAACGCCCCAGAAGGATGTAGCTAAGCAGCTCACTACTGCCTAAACTGCCTAATCCCAGATACCCACATATCTCTCCCATCCAAGTCCTGTGTCCAAGTCCCTCGCCCAGTACCCACAAAGTGGCCAATCCTTCACCACCAAGTCCCCTGTCCTCCTCCCAACCTATCTAACCCCTTTTTTTTTTTTATAATATATATATTATACTACTAATACTATGCCACACATATATACATATGTACACAGAAATATTCAGAAACACAACACATTACCCCCAAGCAGACTCAAGTTCGGTGTCTGTAAGCCTTTCACCGTCTTTCTCTATAAAGCAAAACCAAAACAAAAAGCTACGTGTCTTCAAGCATTAGCCCATCACCAGGAAAGTAAAGATCTAGAGGTCAGGGAACATCAAAGGACAGACCCCTCCAAAGAGCAGAAGCTCTGGAAGCCCCCAACCTCCCGAACTCCACCGAGCGCACCTTCCAGTTCGTCCAGAATGTGCCCACTCACCTCATCCACAGGAAGGATTTTTCTGTCGGTCGCAACAAATCCGTGGCAACTGTGATACCTGAACTGCATAACTACAAAAAAAGTGCACAGGGCCCTCCCC
>JAODAL010086132.1:0-10354 GCA_025379985.1 Phyllomedusa bahiana
GTCAGGGGGAACAATGTTTACAGAAAACAAAGATAAGGGAGACTGTGAAAACAAGACAGATTTGCAAATGACATCCAATTGCAAAGTTGCTTGTTTTCACTGTCCCCTTATTCTGAGGACCCCTTTAAGAAGCTGAGATCATAGGTTTTTCTATGACTTCAATAGTGATGTCAATCACACAAGCAATTCCACTTACTCACCTAAAATATAGTGTTCTTTGCAAATATTATAGCATACAGTATATGTCACATTGCAAACTAACTCTAAATTAACATATGCTAAATAAGGTTTAACGGCAAATAATGAATATTCTGTATAAGATAAAGAGTGTATTCCATCCATTTAAATTTACTGTATTTGTGCCCTTGCTTCACTATTTTCCTATTAAATTAATAAAATGGCCTGTGCTTTCAGATTAATGTTATGAGCATGAATCTCGGCACACCATGTTAAATATAAAAAGTTAAAACCATGTTTGGGCTAATGATGGGTCATGTACAATACTTGGTCTGATAACTCTGTATTACACGGTGAAATCAATCTAATGGCTTTGGGTACCAACCAACTACTAATCCCATATTATTTTCCCCACAGACAGAGGTGTTAAGCAGTTACATAAAGGGGTAGTCCAGTGGAAAAAAATATTTTCTAAATAGTATCTCTCCAAATAGTATCTCACTTTTATGATTATACTTCATTAAATTTTCAGTGGTCTTCCTGCAGTTCTATATCAGGTATTTGACCACAAGAAGCTCAGTAGTTCTGTACACCCGAACACAAAGGAAGGAATTTTGGGCATACATACATAGAGCACAGGGAAAATGCAAATTAGCACAGAGCACATCACAGGGAAACAATTAAGACTTAAAGGGATTGTCTCACTACAGATTAGCTTTCAACATGCAGGGACATGTAATTGAAGACTTTTTCTAAACACATTAGTCCTTTGATTTTTCCCTGGTTATGAGATAAAGGAGACTTTTTTTATGCTCTGAGTGCACACAGGTTTCTCTGGTTACCGCCTCACTTTCTCTTTCTCTTGCTGCTCTTTGTTTTATTTAAGAGCAGGGAGTGATGTCAACAGTATAGGCAACAGCTCGGGAACTGGATGTCTTATCTCTAACAAACAAAGGAGAGTAATTAATTTTGATTGTTTACTTTGAACTCTAAATTCCTCTGCACTATAGATTAGTCAGTGCAATTAGAAGAACTAGTAATACAGAGATGAATTGCTAATCACTGCTATAGAACCACCCACAGCCTGACAAGGAAGAGTGATGAACTTTGAATCTGAAGCTGCCTGTGGCATGGTGAGACAACCCCTTTTAATAAAAAAATGTTATTGATTAACTAGACAGCCTCTTCAACATTCTAATTTATATTAAAAAAAATATAGATGTTTGGTTTATCCTGCACAATTTCCTGGGTTGGTGATCATACCAACCCAGCTGAGCTCTGTGATATATAGGGTATATGATGAGGAGAGAAAGGGGGAAAGCGTTGTGATATATGGGGTTATATGATAGAGGAAAAGCTGAGCTTGTGATATATAGGGTTATATGTAGGGGAAAGGGGAGTGAGTTTCTGTGATATATAGGGTTTAAAAAAATTTTGATAAGGAAAGAAGGAGCTCTGTGATTTATGGGGTTATATAAGGGGGAAGGAGCTGAGCTCTGTGATTGTGGGTTGATGATTGAGGAGAGAAAGCGACCCTGTGATATATGGGGGTTATATGAAAGGAGAGGAGCTAAATTTTTATATATGGGTTAATTAAAAGAAAAAAAAGCGAGCTCTGTGATATATAGGTTTATGATAGAGGGGGGGAGCTAGCTCTGGGATATATAGGGTTTATTATAGGGGAAGAGAAGCGAGCTTGTATATAGGGGGTTATATGATGGAAGAGAGAAACTGACCTCTGTGATACACAGGGTTATATGATTTAATGCTGAATTTCTGTGTAAATAGCAGAGCAAATACTGTCAGGATTCCTAAAAAAAGAAATTGAAAGTCCTGCTGCTCCTGCTTACCACTGACATATCCAGCTCTCCAGACTCCTTCTCCTTTGCCAGATATTACTGAAGCAGGGCATTTGGCTGAAAACATTCTTCTAGTCTGGACTACTCATTTTGCCTTATTTCTGGATTTTTAATACAAAGGAGAACTGTCTACTTTATGTGTAACTTAATAAATACCAATATATTTTGCATGAAAATCTGTGGAGTGCTGAGGAATCTTTGACGTCTGCTTACCACCCCGACATACAGTGACTGCCAGTATGCTTTGTACACACACTAGTATACGGAAAGCTGTTAATTACTGTATGTAGCCAGAGTAAGCAAGACTTTCACTGTCTTTTAAGGATTCCTCGGGATATGCTGCTCTCAGGTAAGCTAGAATAACCACCTCATAGTTTTACTGCAAATTAATTACAATTTGTTATCCTTATCTTTTCATACAATATTCAACAAGCTCTAGTATTATTTCTTAATTCAGTATGCAACAATATAACAATACTTTACAGTAGAGTCTGAACCTCCCAGCAAATATGCTTCATTCATAAAAAGAAACTCAAGATTTATTTCCTTTATCTTTAGAATACCCTGCCAGAATGAGCAACTAAGCTGTGCACAGTAATTCAGAAATAAAGGTTACAGTATTATTAAGCTGTAATTGTAGCAGCTGTTGAGGCGCAGTCCTTGATAATTTTACTGTAGCTTCCTCACAAACACATAATATGGGAAAAAAAATACCTGCAAAGCTATTGCTTTGCCAGGAAAAAATAAAAAAGCAATGTGGAAAAGGGTTCATAAGGGTAACATATGCCTTACACATCAGCACAGAAATTAACTGCAACATCTCCTTCCCTCCAGGATGCTTTTATGTGGTTCAATTGATATTTATGATAACAGTTGAGAGCAGCAACCTGCAGGCAAGCCTGGACACACAGCCCATTACCTGACTCAAACTGGTTAAAGTGTAGACTTGTCACCATTAAGGGATTCAAATGCACTTATGTCGCAAGTGTCCTCTGCAGCAATAAAACCTTTCCCAGCAAAATGACCAGCAACACATACATAGTTATGCTACATGATTGACCCATAAGGCGGTGGAGGCCAGCCTGTTTCTTCAAGTCCTCTAAAATATCATATTAGTAAGTAAAGTATTGATATTAAACATATTTGTACACATTTTACATTTACGCATTGACGGAAAGACAACAGTTCCCCATAGTCTGTAAAATGGAGCCATCGCATCTTCTGTGAACCCCAAATGTTAGATCCTGCTTTTTTTCTTTAGACCTTTATTCCCTTGTAATTTAAATAGATTCCTTTCAACATCATGAAATTAAAAGCATGGTGCAGTCCTTTCACTCACTCCAAAGCTGGATATGTATGACCTCCAAGCAAATTGTTTTCCATAATTAACAATTTCTCAGGGCCCTGACACTGACCCTATTAAAGAGTAAGGGCATGTCCCCACGACACCGGTTTGCAGCCGGTTTTTGTCCTTTGCCATGGGGATGAGCCCCAACGATTGCAATGGGCGTCAGCATAGGTGTTTTTTATTCAAAAAAGAATCCCAGTACATCAGATGGCAACGTTTCGACCCAACACTCTGAGTCTTTTCCAAACACCTATGCTGACGCCTACTGCAATCGTTCGTGGAGTTTTGAAGGTAGAGATGAGGCTTCTTCCATGAGGTGATCTGATGCATTAAAGGAGTTTTATCGTTTGAGCTGTTCGTGCTCTTCAGCTAATTCTCTGAAATTGAGTTTGAAATCCAGGGGCGAGTCTCTCCTCTCAGCAGGGTGTCTCCCCCTCAGCAGGGGGTCGATCCTCCCCGAGGGTGCTCTCCTCATTGAAGAACGTGACTTCATTTTGTAGAACAGGGGATCCGAAGGATTTGGATTAAAGCTCTGAGCTCCCCGCAAACTTCTTATGTCTGCAGCCTTCAGGCTCCACAAGCTCCCCGCTGTGCTATTTGCAGTTTAAACACAAAGAACATGTAAGGGGGGGGGGGGGGGGGGGGGGGGGGGGGTGTAATGCCCTCCCCCCTTTCCCCCCGTTACCAGGGTGCAGTTTGTTACTGTTTTATATGGAGCAATGCCACTGCCCTCCCCCTCCTCCTCTCCCCCTGTTTAAAAAGGCAGGGGACTCTATAAAACTGTTTATATCAGGGGATATGTGACTTAAAGGGGTTTTTCCACCATGTATTGTCGACGTGGGGTGCTCAGAAATCATAAGTTTTGGCACTTTCCAAAAAGCATGTTATTAAAAAAAAAGTTAAAAAAAGCAGCTATCACCGAAGTAAAAAATGTCAAATACAGTCAACATTCACTGCAAAAAAGCCCTGTTTTTATCTCTTTGTTTACACAAAAATACATGAGAGCCAGCAGCTATTTTCTTTGTCGTGTGTTCACCCAAATTGTATACAACAGGCAGAGATCTTTTCTCACTACAAGGGAAATGTCAGCTTCAAATAAAGATCTCTGCTTGCGTCAGTGACATGTGAAGAAACAAAGAGGGGAGAAGCAATCAGCTTTTAGAGAAGACCCTGCTCAACCTATAAAAAGCTTGGGGGGGGTAGCAGTGGTAGAGCTTTGCTTTTTACAATGAAGAGGGTTTTTTGTTCTAGCCCCCAAAGAGTATCCCCCCCCCCCCCCCTAAATTTTACACATATTGAGGCCTAAAAATATATGTCAAAATCTATAATGAATATTACACATCATAGCTCCCCCATATCATGTCCCTTTTCCCCCCAAATAATGCATTTTTTCATAGTTGAAGTGCTTGACTACTGTACGGTGGAACACTTTATAGGGGAATTTGTTGTGTATATATATAAAATTTAAAAAGATGTTTACACTATTTTTATATCTTTACATATGTTTCAAATTTTTTAAAAGAAAAAAAAAAACATCGTGGGCTTGAAATCTAACCCCCCTCGCAAACTGACAAGCCACACTAACAACGCTTGTCCCCACCGTGCTGAATCCTTTATGTTTTACACTACAGAGGGTCCCTGATGCAGAGGCTGAAGGGTAGGTATTCACTTGGAATGAGCACGTGTACGTCTAAAAGGCGGGGTTGCATTAGATCAAAGCCCCTTTTCAAAATGCAGCTTTAAAGGGTTTAAACCCGTGAGGAGGTGAATCAAACCTCTTGGGAAAAGCCTTTAAAGGGCAGTCATTGCCCAAATCATTCACCTTAGAGCGGGGGATGTAATAGAGCCAGCAGGGCCCCTTGGTTTCACTATTGATTTTAACACTCAAGGGGGGTAAAAAACAGAGTGTGCAGGCGCCCTCACAGCGCAGGGGGAAGGCCGGGGGGTTTTCCCGTCTGGGGATCCAAAAGGCTGAATGAAATGTCAGCCCCAATCCAGTGAGGGGTGGTCATGGGGGCGGGAAAGGGCCAGGGGCGTGTCGACCAAAGCGCAAAATATAACACGATTTACAGAAAAGCTCATACTGCTAAAACCCAAATGACGAGGTAATGCAACCCAATTACAAAAAGGGGTTATTTTTTTTCTGTCCCCATAATCGAATATTTTGTAGCATAAAAAACCCCTTTAAAAGGGGTTGGAATGACAACAAAAAGGGAAATTATGTGCTTTCCCAAAATTGCATATTCCTATAAAAGAGTAAGTCACAGTTCTCTTTACCCATTTACCCATTTTACCCAGTGGTCTCCCACATGAATAATTTGGGGTTTTAGGGCGACCATGTAAAGTTGAAACATAACTCTGTGGAAAATTAGTTATTGGTTCTACGGCCCCAAAATGTCTCCCAACTTAACACAAAAAATAAGTTGAATTAAAAAAGAAGCAGATAAATAATACAGATAAAGCAAATCCTTAAATATAACATCACAAAGAGCTTCTGGAAGCTGGAAATCATTTTCTATGTTGAAGATAGGAGCTTCTCTGAGCTTTATGCACAATGTAACAGAAAAAGGGCCCAAATGTAAAGAGCAGTACAGGACATGTAGTACCACACTGTACTGTAGAGAGGCGCCACTAGACCACCAATCACTGCACACACCTCACTAATACATGTAACAGCAGTACAGGACATGTAGTAGTGCACTGTACTGTAGAGAGACACTACTAGACCGCCAGTCACTGCACACACCTCACTAATACATGTAAGAGCAGTACAGGACATGTAGTAGTGCACTGTACTGTAGAGAGGCACTACTAGACCACCAGTCACTGCATGCACCTCACTAATACAGAGATTTTACAGGTAAAATGATAAGTGGCCTAATCAGTGTCTGGGATATTGTATCTTAAAGTCACACTCAACATACAATGTCCCAGGAACAACCATTATATTTTGAAAATATTGTATCTTGAGGGACCAATATACGTGCTCTTGCTCAAACAAATTCTGGACCCTCTCTTGGCCAGCTCCAAATCATGCAAACCTACATATCACAGGGGAGCATAAACCACCTGACAGTTTCCCCTTATCCCAGAATAAACAGGGATGTAAATGAATAATATACACCTTCTGCTGAATCTTTGCCACATAATAATGTGCTTAACTCTTCTTGCTCTATAACATGCTACCTGCAGATCATATAGCACATTTATATAGTTACATAGTTTATAAAGCCAAAAAAGACAGACGTCCATCCAGATCAGTCAATTGTGCTTTAGTGTTGATCCAGAGGAAGGCAAAAACCCCCATGAGGTAGAAGCCAATTGTCCTCATTTTAGAGAAAAAAATTCCTCCCCGACTCCAATCTGGCAAACAGAATAAATCCCTGGATCAACGCCCCTTCTCCAGAATCCTGGTCACTATAACTTGTTATATTATTACACTCTGGAAATGTATCCAGACCCTCTTTGAAGTCTGTTAGTGAATTTACCGTGACAAGTTACTCTGGCAGAGAGTTCCACAGTCTCACTGCTCTAACAGTAAAGAATCCTGTTCTATGTTTATATGATAAGTTCCCTTTAAAGACTTAAAAGAGTTTAAATCTTTCTTATGGGAGATGTTGATTATTACAAGCAACACCAATGGACAGTTTCATTAAATAATCATTGCTCCTTTTTCCTGTGGCCCCATGACATGAATACTAAAAGTTAACAGTGGATCAATAGTTTGACAATTGTTTAACCTCTATTTAGCTACACTGTTTACAATGACAATTTAGTGACCGTGCTCTAGTCTATGGTTAATAATGTGAATTAATATTAATGTGATATGTACAAAATGTTTGGAAGCCTCTTGTCTTGCAAAAAAAATGACTTACCTGAGTCCATGTTCATCTCAATGTCATGTTTCCTGTGCTGAATTGTGCATTTCTGGTGCTGTATGAAGCCTTAGTTCACTGTATCCGAGCTACAGAATTTCCTGTTTGAAAACCGAAAGTTTTAGGAGGGTCAAATGATGTGGCTGCCTTGAAAAAAGCCTAACCTTTTTGGTCACATCTGTTCGGAATTAATACTCTGTCCCTTTAAGGTTTCATGTCTACTGGTCTAGCGTCAATCTGGGAATGGAACAGAACAATCAGAGTTCTGAACCTGTGTCCAATCTGTGGCTGCGGCAGGGTGTGTCTACCAGTCTCTTAGTTCATCTGTTGCCTTTGATTGCGTTTGGCTCCGTTGAGTATCGCATTCGGGAGACTACTTCCGGTTTTTAGGGGCCCTCTGGCCTGTTTTCCGTTACTCCCCCCTTGGTACGTTTGGTTTTTTTACTGTCTTCTGGTTTTTGCCCCCGGGTTTGCTTAAATTAATTTCTCTTTTGTTTTTTTCCCTTTTTCCTTTGCCCATTTGTACTCCAGTTTTTGGGTTTTCTCAGCCCCTCTCCCACTTATGTTAGCATTTTAAAAACACATTTTTCTGCAGAAGAAAATCTGGATCTTTTCCAGAAAACCCCCACCCCCCCTTAGCGATGAGCTCTGGTGAAGACTTAGGGCGACATGGGAGAACGGAGCAGTGCCAGTTATCTGGCATCAAAGAGCTTTAGTAAACCTTTTTATAGATTTTTGAACGGGTTATTCCAAATTTTTGGGTGATAAGCGTCACTTTTTAAAATTGCACCCAAAGTTTTTGGCATTCTGGGGGCCCTCACACCACAATTTAAAGAATTTAAAAACGACATGATTCTGTGACACCAAATATAGGGAAGAATTTCTATTGGTCTGCCTGACCAACTTGTGGTATTTTTCCTCCCCTGCGCCTTAAAGGGATGACCTGAAGAAGAACAGCCAACCCGGGTAAAGGTGGTGCCTGAGCCGACTTGGGTATTGGCCCCCACACTGTCCTGTTTAAATTTTTGACCTTTCAGAAGAACAGCCAGACCAGGGTTTTTGGTGGGGGCCCGAGCCAGACTTGTGGTATTGGCTCTTAAAACTGGCCGTATGTATGAACCCCGAAAAGAAAGGTTCATAAAAACTGGCGCCCTTTTACAATACCTAACAGCAAAATTTTGGGAAATGGCCCGGCGTGCCAGTGTTCATACATGTCGCCCTTAGAGGTAGCCTTATACTCCACCCCCAGAGAGTATTGGATTGCAGACAGCTATTTCAGTTGGTTTTCTTTGTCCTGTTCTTTTTGCCTGTTTAGAGAATTGCTGAGTAAGTAGCAGAGCAAAATTTTGGGCAAATTTTTTTAAAAGGGGAAAATAAAAGTTCTGCCCTTTCCCCGCCCCAAAATACGCACTGACCGGTTTTTTTTGTAAAACACAAATGATACAGAGGAAAAAACTTTCCTCCTGTAAGTGTGGCCCCCGGGAAAAAAAGACTTTTATTGTCCCCTTTAAAAAGGGGGTTTTCTTTATCTCAAAGTTTTTATAGGAGCATTTGGGTAAATAATGTTTTTGGGCCCCTGGGCCCCTTCCTTTGGCAAGCAGTCTGTAATTTGCATAAGAAACTCCGTGTATTCCCCGGGCCCCGCTTTTTTAGGGTTCATGCTGTTTGGGGCCAGGGGGAAATCCTGAGTTTAAGTTAAAAGTAGTAATTTTTCCCCTTTTGGGGGAAAGTTTTGATAACAAAAAGCTACATTGTGTGGGCCCTGTGTGCCTTTACCGTGTCTGCCCTGTATCAGAAATTTGAAAAACAGCCCGGGGGGGGGGGGTACACAGGTCGGTCAACGTGGAACCCGAGAGAGCCCAGAAAGGGGGAAAAAATTCCCTTTTAGCTCATTAAAAAACAAACCCAAAAAAAAAAAAACGCAATATATTTGGAAAACGTCTTCATTTAGTGTTCCCAACTTTTAAAAGCTATTTTTGTAGTAGAAAACCCCCCTTTAAAGGGCCCTAAAGATTTATTCTTATTTTTTTTCGAAATCTGTCTAATTAAAAAAATTATATCATAAAGCTAGCTTCTCTCCCCAGAATCTAGACTCGTTTGGGAATTTAAAAAACCACCTTACAGTTTTATGTATTTTTTTTTTTTTTAAATATCCAACAGGATATTCTATTATTTCTTAGTACAGTATGTAACAATATAACAATACTTTACAGAAGACCCAAGAGTCTGACCCTCCCAGCAAATATGCTTCATTCATAAAAAGAAACTCAGGATTTATTTCCTTTATCTTTCTAATACCGTGGCAGAATGAGCACAGTTATGCAGAAATAAAGTTTACATTATTAAACGTAATTTAGAGTGTTGGGCGCAGTCCCTTTTTAAATTTTCTGGGGCTTTTCCAAAAAAATAATAGGAACAAATCCTTGCCTTTGGTATCTGTATTTGAGTATTTTCAAGGTTTCTGACTCTGGCCTGTCTCCTGCTTACTCTCCTGTGTTTGGATTTGGTTCATACATACTCTCCTGGCATTTGACCCCGTCTTGCTTGACTTCATTTTGTCTGTTGTTGGTTTGCCTTATGTTCTCCACTATCGGTATTCCCTTATTTGTTCTGTCAGTTTCTCCCACTTACTTTTGCATTTGTTTTTCAACCCCCTGCAGGCAGCCTGGGTCTCTAGACAAATTCCCCTTTTCTTCGAGGGCTCTGTTGGGGATTGAGGCAGCCTTAGTTTGCCAAAGGGGTATTGATGCGGTGCAAAAGATTTCAGTTGGTTTTCTTTTCTCTGTCTTCCTTCTGCCTGTTTAGGGAATTGCTTACACGGCAATTTACTAACAACACAAGCTCCCGGGTTCGACACAGAGCTGTTTTCTATGTGTTGTTGAGACACATAGAACTACTGACGGAGAATTGCACGAATCTCACAGAAAATGTAATGAATGTATGCTACAAAGATGCTTACCTATGGGAGAGGTATTATTTAGAAATTATGTTTTTTCCACTGTTCAACCCCTTGAACAGCAAGCACACTTTTTTTTAAATTTTGAATTTTTGTTACTTTTTAAAAGAAAGTTTAGGCAAAAGTTTATGGGAAAAGA
>JAODAL010086133.1:0-10353 GCA_025379985.1 Phyllomedusa bahiana
GGAGCACGACAGTATGCAGCCGGGGTTTCCCCGAGAGAGCCGGGACCTTAAAAGGATTATCTCCTACAGGCTTTACCCTCCCTCAGTGGTCGGGCAGCATAGGTTTTTTGAATTCAGGGGCGTGCTTTTGTCTGCCTTTTCTCCTCCCCCTTCCCTCAGACACAGAAAGCTCCCCCCTCCTTGACTGCAGTAACTTTTATACAGCGGGGGGAGGGCAGGGGGTTTGCTCCCAGGGAAACCCCTGTGTGTGCTCCCTAGATCTGCTGCTTACGCGGGATCGCTGCACTGTGCTGCTGGCCGAGCTCTTGCTGCTCCTCCCAAGACGGGGAAAAAGAGGGTATTATGAGTGGCTTGGACCCAAAGGGCTGTGAAGTGTGTATGCTAATGCGGGCGGGGGGGGGGGGGGTGTAGGTTCCTATCCCCCTGCTTTAGAATACAAATCCAGGAATTCAAGCAACAACAAAAAACCCCCTTTCGAAGACACAGGGCAGCTGTAAGGGGTTTATATAATCAAAATTTGTCATAATACAGCAGAGCAAGGGGGTATGAACCTTTAAAATCCCCCCTCTGATCTGTTCTTTTAGTATAGTCAAAGCTAAAAGACACATCATGTTTATAGTAACACACTTCATCTGTCACATCCCCCCCACCACCGCCCTCCCCCTCTGCTCTCCTAAAATCGTGTAGGAGGGGGGGGGGAGCGGGCACACACGGGGTTAATCCGGCAGCCAGCTAACAACCGAGGCCCTCCCCCTCCCCCCTACAGAAGCATCAAAGTGGCCTCATATGTGCAGGGGGGCTCTTCCCCGACCTGTATTGAGGAAAAGCGATAGCCCCCAGCACGACAGCCATGAGATAAAAAAAATGAACGTCGGCTCTGTAGTGATTTGAGGGCTGATGCACCCAAAACCCCCGGGGAATACTCAAAATGTGGGTTTTAAGAACATATATTGCAAAGCGCTTTTTTTTTTTAAAATCTTTTTAATTTTAAAAACCCCAAACATTGTAGGAAACAACCCCTTTTAAACTCATTGGAAAAAAAAAACAAACACTAAAAACCCCCCGATCCCAAAGGTTTCCCGGATGTGGTCAAGGGGGCCCACAAAACAAATTTTTTTTAATTACCCCAAAAATTGGGTTATCCCTCTAAAAGATTCCGTCTTTTTTTACTCTTAAGTATTAAACATCATACATTATTCTGTAGCCCAATTCTCAATAATTTTTCTGTACATGATGCGGGGAAAAAAAAATTCCCAAAAAATTTCTTGCTAGGTCAAAGGGCGTGGACTTTATTGAGTATTAGGAAAGCGTCACTTTTTTGCGCCTCGAAATTTACTTCTAAATTGTCTTTGCTTTAATTTTAACAAATGGTATTTTTAATTAGACTCTAATTTCAAAAATTCCCAGTTTGCTAAGCAAAACAGTCTTCACTGCAAAGGGATTTTACGTACCTTTTTTCAGGGTTTGGGAAAAGCATACACCCCTTATTGCTACCCCCCCCAACTGACACCCTAAAAGCCCACCAAATCAAAAAATAAATATTTTTAGCAGATTAATATCATTATACATTCCCCCAACATACAATATTTTAAAGGTTTTGAGACGATCCCTTTTATTTTTGAAACATAAAAACCCCCCCCCCCCCATGGAAAACGGTAATTGGGTCTGAAGCCAAAACAAAAAAGGGGGCAAAATAAAGATGAAAGAAAAGAACAATACTAAAATCCTGATAAAGTGTACAGGACTGTAGTACTGGCTGCACTGTAAGAGGGCTTAGACTGCAATACTTCATGCACCTCACTTAATTTTTATAAAAGCAGTAGAGGACAGTAGTAGCTTGTATGGAGAAGCACTATTGACCCAATCACTGCATGCACCTCAAAAATCCCGGTAAAGGAGTACGGACATGTATACCCCCCTGTACTGTAGGAGGGTATAGCCCCCAATCACGCATGCCCTACTAAAAATGTAAAGGTCAAAATGTAGTACCCCCTGTAAGTGAGAGGCTATAACCCCCATCCTGCATGCACCTAAATAATACATTAAGACAGTGGACAGTAGTACCGCATGTATGTAGAGAGGGCTTAGACCACCAAACATGCATGCACTCACTAATACATTAAGACAGTAAGGAATGTGTACCGCACCTTTCTGTGAGAGGTCTATAGACCACAATCACTGCATGCACCTCACTAAATACTAAGAGCAGTAAGGACATGTACCGCACTGTAATGTGAGAGGCGCTTACTGGGAACCCCCCAATCACTGCTCCCCTAACAAATAAAATGAAAACAGCAGTCCCAAAAAAAGAATTTCCCACCCCTTGTATTTTTTGAGAGGCGCTATGGGACCGCCAGTCACTGAAAATGAAAATAAATAATCTTTATAAGAGCATTACAGGACATGAAATTTTACTGCACTTTTTACTGAGAGAGGTGCTATAGACCCCCAATACTGCATGAACCTCAATAAACTTTTAAGACCCAGTAAAAGGGAACATGTAGAAACACCCCTTTACTGTAGAGGGGAGCTATGGGCCCCACCAATCACTGCTTGCCCCTTTAAATAATACATAAAAGGGGACATTACAGGACATTTTAGTCCCCCACTTTTAGTGTAGAAGGCGTTGGGGACCCCCCAACCCACTGCATGCACCTCACTTTTTTAAAAACCCCTTTTTTTAAAAAAGGACAGTAAGGCATGAAAAACCGCACTTTACTGAAGAGGCGGTACTGGGAAACCCCAAATTTAAATCCCTGTATTGCAGGGGTTTTACAGTAGGTTGTTCAGGGGAAATTGATTGGATTGGATTCTTGCTAGAAACTTTTTTAAATTTTTTTATGATATAGCCCCAAAAAATGGCGGGGCATGTATCCAACATGAAAGTAATCCCCATTTTGAAATGTTGATTAAACCCGTAAAATTTAGGGGGCAATTTACGCCCTACAGTTTTTTAATACCCCTAATGCTTTTATCGAGTACTATACAAACCAAAGCGTTGGGCCCCGCTCCTCTCCCTCTATCATATAAACCCTATTAAAAATTTCGACTAAGCTCCTCTCCTTTATTATAAACCCTATATATCACAGAGCTCAGCTCCCCTCCTCTATTATAACCCTACATATCACAGAGCCCCAGCCCCCTATAAAATAAACCCCATATATCACAGAGCTCAGCTTTCCCCTTTTCAAATAAACCCCATATATCACAGAGCTCACTTCTCTCCTCTATTTATATAAACATATTTAAAAAATCACAGAGCTCAGCTCCCCTCCTCTATCCCTATAAACCCCCATAATCACAGAGCTCAGCTTCTCTTTTCCATAAAACCCTATAAATCCCCAGAGCTCTTTTTCCCCTTTCCCCTATCATATAACCCTATATATTTAGAGAGCTCGCTTTTTCTCCCTACCAAATAACCCTATATTTCACAGAAGTCCTTCTCTCCCCTATCATATAAACCCCATATTTTCACAGAGCTCCTCTATCATATAAAAACCCCATATATCACAAGCTCAGGGTCCTCTCCTCTATCAAAATAACCCTAATATCACAGGCTCGCTTCTCTTCTCCTTTTAAAACCCCATAAATCACAGAGCTTTTGGGTTCTTCCCCTATCCAAAATAACCCTATTTTTTTCATAATCTGTCAAACTCCCCCTCTATCAAATAACCCTATATATCACAGAGCTCAGTTTCTTCCCCTCTATATATAAAACCCCATATATCATAAAGCTCAGCTTCTCTCTTTAAAATTTAACCCATAATCCCAGAGCTCAGCTTCTCTCCTCTATCATTTACCCTAAAATATCACAGAGCTCAGCTTTTCTCCTTAACATATAACCCATATACACAGGGGTCCGTTTCTCTCCTCTATCATTAAACCCTATATTCAAGAGCTCAGCTTTTTCTCCTCTATCATATTAAACCCCCTTTTTTCACAGAACCCGCTTCTTCCTCTACCATTTTTAAACCCCAAATTAAACCCCGAGCTTTTGCTTCCCTCCTCTATATTTTAACCCTTTAAAATCACAGACTCAGTGTCTCTCCCCCATCATATTTCTGTAAAATTTCACAGAGCTCAGCCCTCTCCCTCTATTAGCAAGTAAAATCACACAAAAAGAAAAAGGGGGAATCATGCCCCTTGGGTTTGTTGCATTATGGCAATGAAAATCATACGGGTCAATTAAAAATTAAATTTTTTTTTCCACAAAGCAAAAACCCCTTTTCTGCCCTGGTTCGAGCTCGCTAGAACCCCCTTGTCGAGAACATGGAGAGGGCAGTACTTGTGAATTTCCCTTTTCCCTTTCTGTGGCAGCTATTATTAAAGCAGTGGCTATATCAGAACTTTATAGTCATAAAGGGGGGGATGAGCTTTACAAGGCTTTAATGAGGGCTTTTAAAAGGGATTTTGTTGGGCATAACCCCTTTAAAGACGCAGCCAAAAAGTCTGAAGAAATTGGACTAGTTCGTCTCTGGGCCAAATTTAAAAACCCTTTTAAACTGAAGACTTGTTTTATATTCGGCTACAGCAAAGCCAGATGCTACCACAATTAGTAATTATTTTTGTTCCGGTGGGCCAAACAATCTCTTTCTCTGACTCTATGTTTCTTGGACAAGAAGTGAGATATCTAATTTTAAAAATGCCAGTGTCGAGCGGCGCTTGCCCCCAACTGGTACCAGTTTGTTTTTGGGTTTATTGCATTGTCTCTATTTGTTCTGTGACAACAATTAAAAATTTTTTCGGTACAAATTAACGACAAGTATAATTTTATCGGAAAAGATAATTTTTTCAACTGTTTTCGCATAAGTGTGTACTCCTAATGTAGCCCATCTTATGACGTAAAAGTTTCAAATTTTTTTCTCCAATGAGAAATAACAATGAATACAGGATAAATCATCAGGCATACATGTTACTGTTTCCAGAAGGTCATATGAAAAAAGAAAACTTCTTTTTATTTTGGGAAAAAGTAAAAATTTTATAGTTTTTAAGGCTAAAAAAAGACAGACTCCACCTTTTAAACCTATAGTGCGCGGGTTGATCCAGAAGAAGATAAAACCCCCCGGGTAGAAGCCAATTGTCCCCATTTTAGAGAAAAATTCCTTCCACTCCAATCTGGAATCAGAATAAATCCTGGATCAACGACCCCTCTCCCAAAACTGGCACTATAACTTGTTATTTTTAATTTCATTAAAAAAAGATCCAGACCCTTTTCCAAATCCTGGTCATATAACTTGTTTATTTTTACATTAAAAGTATCCAGCCCTTCTCCAGAATCCGGTCCTATAACTTTTTTATTATTACATTTGAAATTATCCAGACCTTCCCAGAATCCGGGTCACTATAACTTGTTTATTATTTCACTAGAAATGTTCCGACCTTCTCAGAATCCTGGTCATAAACTTGTTTTATTTTTAATCTAGAAATGATCCAGCCCCTTTTCCAAATCCTGTACTATAAATTGTTATATTATTTACAAATTTGAAAATGTATCCGCCCCTTTTCCGAATCGTCACTTAAACTTGTTATAAAATTACTCTAGAAATGTATCCGACCCTTCTCCAGAATCCGGGCACTATAACTTGTTTTATTTCAGCTAGAAATGTATCCAGACCCTTCTCCGAATCCGGGTCATATAACTTGTTATATTATTACACTAGAAATGAAATCCAGCCTTTCCAGAATCCGGGTCATATAACTTGTTATATTATTACATCTAAAATGTTCCGACCCTTCTCAGAACCGGTCACTATAACTTTTTATATTATTCTCTAAAATGTTCCAGCCCCCTTCTCCAGAACCCGGGCCCCTATAACTTGTTATATTAAATCTAAAAAATGTATCCAGCCCCTTTTTAACTGTGTTGGAATTTACGCGCTACACGCTATTTTAATAGTTTTTAGAGCATTAAATCAAGTAAAGTGTTCCGTGAAATTTAAAGCCCCCAAAAAATCTGGCGCAGGTATCCCTTGCAAAAAAAAACATAATCCCCAAAAAAAGGGAGCATTGCGCAAATCCAGCACTAGCAATCATTGTAGGTATGAATCACCCTATTGAGGGCCCTTGCGCAGGGGGTGCTAACAGGGCATTCTACTTTATAGGCTAGAGCTTACATAAATTGTAAAAGCCCTCCCTGTCATTGCCCTCTTTGGCGCATTACATTTAAATTCCCATATAGCTGTGTTATGGGGGCCACGGTTCATTTTTATGTGCATTTCAATGTGTCATGCCCGGCGTATAAAAGGCCTATGTAATGTTTTGGATGGTAATTAAGTTCTCACCCCATAGGGGATAAAAATTTAAACCCGAACATCTTCTTCCCATAGACTTTTAGGTTTTATCATCTTCTCATAAATGACACTGTTTTTTTTTTCTTCATAAATATATGCATGAAAAATTTTTATACTAAAGATTTAATTTCTTGTTTTTTTTGTGCAGAATATTTTTAATCATTTTTTTTTATTTTTTTTACAATTTGTCCCCGGGGTATCTCATGAAAATAAAGTATACGCCGTTCCCCAGGGGTTATGAAGGATCGGTCCTGTCAGACTAATCTCATCGCTTCTATGGGAAGTCAGTGCTAGATGGATCGGGTGAGGCACTGGATTCATATACTAGATTTTCTAAAGCTTTGATAGGGGCCCATAAAATTGGAAAATAAAATTGAAAGCTTGGACGGGGGGAAAATGTGTGCAAGTGGGTAAGAAACTGGCTCACTGATAGAAAACAAAGGGTAGTAATTAAAAGGTAAAATCAGACGGGTTCCCTGTTACTAGTGGGGTACCACAAGGGTCAGTTTTGGGCCCTATCCTCAAAATGATCTTACACAGGGATTACCAGTAAATATCGATTTTTGAGAGATACAAGTTTGTAAAGTAATAAACACAAAGAGGATAATGTGTTTTACAAAGGGTCTGGATTTGGGGTGGGCAGGGAAATGGCAGATGAGGTTTAACACAGAAAAAATGCAAGTTATGACTGGGAAGAGAAATCCTTTACTTTCTACATGTTAAATGGAAAAGGTGGGTAAAGGACTGGAGGGGGACTTGGGAATTGGTACATAAATTTAATTGTAGCAGCCCAGTGTAAAGCAGCACCCAAGGAAAATAGGATCATGGGGTCTTTAAAAGGGGCATAGAGGCAAATGATGAAACATTATTTCCCATTATAAAAGTCCGGTTAGCCCACAATGGAAAAATTTGTGTACGTTTTGGGCACCATGCCGGGAAAGACATTTGAGCTTGAAAGGTACAAGGCGGGAAACAAAAATAAAAAAGGACTGGGGGGCACAATACCCGAAAGATTAGCAAGATTGGGGGGTTTTTTAGTTAGAGAAAAGACGGCTTTGGGGGGGACATAAAAATATGTTTTAAATACATCAAAAGGGCAATATAGAATTTCTCCCAAATTTATTTATACCCAAAGGGGTGTATCTAGAACAAGGGAGACCTCTCGTCTTGGGAACGAAATTTCTAATAAACATAGAAAGGGATTTTTATGTAAAAGCAGGAGCTGTGGAACTTCCGAGGGGGTTGTCATGGGAATTCAAAAACCGGGTTCAAAAAAGGGTTTTGGTGCATTTTGGAGCGTAATTTTACAGGTTATGTTCTAGGATCTGGAAGGGGTCATGATCAGGGATTTTTCGATTGCCAAATTGGGGGTGGGAAGAAATTTTTTCCCTAAAATGGGACAATTGGGTTCTACCTATTGGGGGGTTTTTTCCCTTCCCGGTCAACATTGCACAAAAAGGTGAACTGGATGGCGTCTCGTCTTTTTTGGGGCCCTTTCAAACTATGAAAATAAAGAATTACCATTTTAAAGACCTAGTAGTAGGGTCATAGTCTTACGTGGGGGTTTTTATAAAAAAACACTTAGTAACAAAAATGACTAGTTTTTCTATGTCCCCCCCGGTAAAAGCACAAGGCATCCTCAGTTCCCGGGAGACCCCTTTCATTAACTTGTGGCACTTTTGATGTAGCTATTAAAGCGACATGTCAAACCAAGTTCAGTGGGCCGCCATGGGCCCTTTTTGTCATTTATGTGGCCTGCAATAATTAAGACCAGTGAGCAGGATGGCAAGTCTGACCTAGAAAAGGGGCGGGTCTCCCTTTGCAGAGGCGGTGGTGCCAAAAGGAGTGGGCCCCTCTTGGATGGTAATTCAATTTGGGCCCCCCTATAACCTTCATTCACAACTCACAAGCTTGGCACAGCACTGACAGCCCCCTTTGGCCCATAGCCAAACCCAAAGGGCCCTTGGGGAAAGGGAACTATGTGTGATGTGGCCCCAGTAAAAATGCAGTTCTACCCCTGTATTATTGGGTTGGGGCGGCGGGATCACAAGCTCCCCCAGTGTAAATTCTTAAGAGTAGCTTGGATGTGTAATGTGTAGAAATAGGGGTTTTCCTGGTGGCCACCAAATAACAGCACTTCAGCTGGTACTAAGGAGTTTAAAAACCCTTGGGGTTCTGTAACATTAACTGTGTTGATGCAAGGAAAAAAAGATTGGTGAAAAGACCTAACTGCCCCCTAATGGCACGAATAGAGGTACTCTTCAGTCCCGTTATTCCCCTTTATTACTTCTGGGAAGCTAGGGAAAGACAGCACGAAAAGCTGCACCAAAGGTTACTGTGTCTTGTAAACAAGCTCTTCAAAAGGCGCCCCTCCTGCGGGATGAATTGGCGTTCCAACTCCAAAATTTAATGCACTCGTCGGGCAAGACAAAAAGGCACATACATTTTTAAAGCTCGGGGAAGGTAAAGACAGCTGCTGAAAAAAAGTCTTCTGCTACAATTGGACAGCACATGCATTTTTTTGTTTTAAGTAGATTTTGGAATTAAACGGGGTCAGAAGATTTTGTAAAATTTTTCCTGCGTGTTAACTTAAAGGGGAAGACATTTTACGCTAAACTTGGCTGAATACCGGGGAAACGGGAAAGGGGGTTCCAGTATCACAGGTGTCATGGTCATTTTTCCTCTAATCTTAAAATGAGCTTTCAGAAATAGAAAAGGCTAAAAGGGTCTCGGGGCGTGTGCATGAGATCTGCAACACTTTTCATTTGTAATATAAATAGTTAGAAACGTCAATTTCTGTGGATATCTATTTTAGTTGATTTTGCAGTGGATTTTAGAAAACTCCCCCTACAGATTTGGGTCACTAAAAGGAGCATGTTGCAGTTTCCATATAAAAAGTGACTACCAGGGCCCGAGAGGGGAGAATGTTTGAATTAGCTTTCAGTCCATAAGGGAAAGTTGAGGAAGGGGCTGGGTACTCTCTTGTATGGGACCTACTGAAGGGCATTCTCCCAAATTTAATTGTTTTTTAAGAAATTGGACAGAAGGGGGGGCCAGGTTGGGGAAAGGGGGATTTAGAAGTTGTAAAATCCTTAAGGTGGTGGAGTCCTCTCTGTTTTTGTCCTACAATCCAACCACGATTAAAAATGTAAGGGGTTCTTTTACATGTACAGATGACGTGGCCATCATGAGCGCCGATTGACACTTATGTACCTCTTAATTATCAGGAGAGGTTTGAACAAAGCATCATTCTTATAATCGGTGGTTGTCATGGAGTTGGGATCCCTGAATAGACTCCAAATAATTCTGCACAAAATTACATTGACCCATGTTAGTTAAAAACTGGTGTTTTGTGTGCCAGCATGAAAAATATTTTGGTAAATTGTGCCAGATTTTGTAAAGGCGCATTTAGCTTAAAGGATTTGTCTACTTCCTAAGAAAATCTAAAAGGCAGATCCTGGACCCTATTAATATAAAAAAAAAAAAAAACTATACTCCCCTTCCTCCGTTCCAGCACTGGGCTTCTCCGATCTTCTGTTTCTTTCTTCTTCTTTCAGACAGAGAAGCCTCCGCTGATTGGCTGCAGCGGTCACATGCCTCTACTTACACCACTGTTCTGAAACAAACAGCTCTGAATGGTCATGAATAGAGGGTATTACCAAATAGCCAATCACACCGGGGAACCCAGTAATGGGACGCGGTGCTGACACCGGGGAGCGGAGACAGGTGAGTATAAGCTCCAGGAGCTTCCTACCCATATGTATAGGGAATAAGAACCCCCACAAAAACGCCTTTTGAAAACTGACAAAAATTTAAAAACTTTTTTTGAGACGGCAAGCCCCTTTTTATGTTAATCGAGCCTCAGGAGCTTTCTAATGTCAGAAAATAAGGCGTGATGGGGGAAAAAATATTTGTTACATAATCTTGGCACATACTATTACTACGGTAATTAAATAATTAATGAATGCATTCAAACATTAATGTTTACTAGGGAATGCAAATTATGGGCGACATGTATGAACGGGGCTGCTCCAGAATTCTGGCCTCAAAAAGCTTGTAAAAT